>CAUYRH010174297.1:0-42210 GCA_963574655.1 Perodicticus potto
CAAATATCCTTTCCCATTGGGTAGGTTGTCTATTTGCTTTGGTTGTTGTCTCCTTGGCTGTACAGAAGCTTTTCAGTTCAATTAAGTCCCATTTGTTTATTGTTGCAGTTGTTGCTATTGCCATGGCAGTCTTCCTCATAAAGTATTTCCCTAGGCCAATGTCTTCCAGTGTTTTTCCAATTCTTTCTTTGAGGATTTTTATCATCTCATGTCTTAAATTTAAGTCCTTTATCCATCTTGAATCAATTTTTGTGAGTGGAGAAAGGTACGCATCCAGTTTCAATCTTTTACATATGGATATCCAATTCTCCCAGTACCATTTATTGAATAGGGAGTCTTTCCCCCCAGTGAACGCTCTTGTTTGCTTTATCAAAGATTAAATGATTAGATGATTAATGATTAAAAGATTAAATGATTCTGCGCTTTGTATGGAACCAGAAAAATCCCCGTATAGCTAAGGCAGTCCTTAGTAATAAAAACAAAGCTGGGGGTATCACCATACCAGATTTTAGGCTGTATTACAAGGCCATAGTGGTCAAGATAGCATGGTACTGGCACAAAAATAGAGACATAGATACTTGGAATTGTATAGAAAACCTGGAAATGAAACCAACAACTTACAGTGAATGTTTTTAAGGTTTGTCAATAAAATGATCTGGCCTGGTCCTAATCAGGCCAGATGATTTTCATCCAGTGTGCCACAACATACTGGTGTGCCATGAGAGGATTTCAGGTGTGCTGTAAAATATTTGAAAGATAATTAATTAAATTATTTTCAAAAGAAGTTTAAATCACAATAAGTATATTCTTTTTTCATTCCCCCCCTTTTTTTGATCAACAAAATTTAAGTGTGCTGGAGTTTTAACTATAGGTTCAAGTGTGCCATGTAATGCAAAAGGTTGAAAAACAGTGGCATAACTGATACTGGAAGGTCAAATCAATTGGATGTGAGCTTGTGGAAGAAGGATGTGTGGAGACAGGAGAGGAGATACTTCCTGACACTGACCTTGCATGGTGACCTTATCATGAAGGTCTTGAGCCAGGATGAAAGAGGGTTCCTGAGTAGTATTACTCAGAATTGTCATTCTGGAGGAAAACAGTCTACTTTAATCACTTGAAATCTTATTTCTCTTTCTTGTGAACATTCTGTGTTTACAGAGAAAGTCGCTGAAAGTGGCTCTTTATCATTTTGCTCACAAAATGTAGCTCTAAATGTATAAATTCAGTGCTTTTACTGCTAGTTCCTCTGCATTTAACATATTCCCTGGATAGAAACTGTCTGGCACTTTGTCCTGTGGGAATTCCTCATATTTTAAGCAAACGCCAAGTGTTAATGCATGTCAACTCTCCTCTTCCCATTTTGAGATTTTTAACACCTAAGCTTTGAAAGTTCAATCAGGTGAAAAATGCTTCAACGTTTTTAAAATTTAAATCTCAAAGACCTTGAGATATACTTCAAGATTTTTTAAAACCTTTAAGTATTTTTTAGTAAAAAAGAAATAACGAAAAATGTACTTTTTTTTAACGAAGAACAATAAAGAATGTGTGACACTCCTGAAGCATTCAACCAATGGCTGTATTAGAAAGGAGATTAAAGAAACATAAGATCTACATATTAATATGCATGACTGTTTCTAAAAAGGATATAATTTAAATCTTTTCTCAATAATTGATATTCAATACAATCTGTGTTCAAACTCAAATGATAATTTAATTTGTATTCTTGATTAAAATCATGCAACTTACACGCCAATAAAAAAATGAGACCACTGAGAGATTGACCATTTTAGAAACTTAAAATAAGTGATTCAAATTGTGGCCGATGTTGTGAGTTGTTACTGGTCTATGAGTTGACTATAAATACATAGATGTATAATATATGTAGAAAATATGCTGCACGAAATTTTAAAAATAGCTATTATTTGCAGGATAGCAAGTCAAACTTTTCACAGATTTTAAATGCAAATATGTGATAAATGAATCAAGAGGAGAAGATAGAAGGGGAGAAGGAGAAAGGGAGGAAGAGGAAGGATGGGGAAACAAAGAATGATATATTGCTGCATTGTGCAAAATATGGATGTCGACAAGAATTGCATTGCCAACCAGAGATTTTACTGGTTCTTCCCAGGTAACAACCACATTAAGCACCAACTAGGCTAAGTATGTATTAATAGAAAAAGCCAGGCACTGGGGGCAGGAGAATGGGTGCAAATGCTAGACCTATGCTTAAAACTCCACAAGGACTCAGTTTCTTCGTGTTCTAAGTAAAAGAAAGAAGTGACTTGTTACGACCCTTATTACTCTGGTCTTGGTTGCAGCAGGAATGAACCAGGCATGACACGGATTAGAAGCACAAGCTTGTGGGAGGTGGACTAACCTTAGTTGCAGGGTAGCCCTGATCCCCCTCCGTGAGGGCTATTTATTAAGGTTATACAAAACAGGTGTGGAGAGTTAAGGTAATTGATATACACAACAGTTGCAGAGAGTTAAGGTAATTGACATACACAACAAGGTTGTGGAAAGTTAAGGTAATTACATATGAGGGCTGTATGCATAAGGATTGCCACATGCTCTTTCCCCACGTGTTCTTTCCCCACAACCCTCATGAAGAACTCCTAAGCATCAATTTTTAACACATGCTTACTAGTGAGTGACTGACCTTATCTCATTCCGGAACACTGAGTTACTTGGGGGACTGCCCCCAAGTCACAAAATGTCTCTAGACTTGCCAGGAGACTGTCCTATTCTCAGAGTTTCCTTTTAATATGATAAGACTCAGTCTTTTGCAAGCATGGTGTCCATTCCTCTAGAGGGACTCACAATTCTGTAAACTGAAAATAAAATCCTAAGCCCCCCAAACACTGAATGGACCCCCTCTTAGCCAACAAGACTATGGAAAAAATCTGAAAAAATGAGTTCTCTGCCGTGACTGGACAGGTCTGGCATGCCTTGTTATACCCCCTCCCTTTGGCAATATAAATACAACAACTGACCAGCATTAATGTTAAAATAGAGATCACACAACTAGCAGAATGGGCTTTTTGTGATAAGATACAAAATTATAAATAGGTCACTTTGGCAGGCTTCCAATTTACCACCCAGAGAAGGTGCTATGATTCATTCCTTACATCGTGCCCCTGAATAAAGATTCTTGTTGTGAGTCCCCTGAGCTGTTGACATACAGATTAATACATAACCTAGAGACATTGAAAATGACACTGGTTTGTTCCTAAATCATAAAGTTTTGCTTATTTGTACCTGAATCATGAAGTTTTACTGATTGCCTTGCCTTAAAGTATTTTAGCCTGTATGTGTTACCTGTAGCCCATGATCGTAACCTCTGTTTTGTATTCTCCCATGAAAAAGACAACTCTGATGAGGCTGCCCAAAAAATTTCTTATAAAAGCATCCCAACTTGTCAGACTTGGGAACATGCCCACATTTGTTTGTGGATTTTCTCAGGTTGATCCTCAAATTTGGCTTTCAAGGAAACTAATTATTTTTGCCTCAACAACTTTAATTATAGTTCATAAATGCTATATGAAAGAAGAAATATATTACCTGCTACATGTGAATGCTCAAAAAAATATTATCCCCTTTTCATATTCTTCATATGAAAAATGGTGGATTCTTAACCTTCAGACATTTCCTTGTTTGTTTTATATACAAGTGGAGGAAAGACAACAGACCATGTTCAGTCATTAATAAATGACTTGGAGATGTTTTCAATCATATTATCCTTGCCCATTGATTAGATAGAAAAAGTGTTAAATTGCAGACTTTGGGGCAACAATAGTAAGGTAGAATTCTATTTACCTAAAAGTTTAGGCAGAATTTCCACTGGAATTTTAAAACTTTTTTGCAGTTTTTCAGATCCTCCTAGTTCAAAATTTTAAATCAGTTATTGAAGTAGAGACTAAAATTTACTTTTTATTTCCTTTTTAAAATAAGAACTACAAAAATAACATTGAAAATATGTACTAGAACTATGATTGTACATTTGATTAATTAATGTTTGTTATCAATTATTTTAGGTGTTACATAAACTAATAATCTAAAAGCATTGCTTATTCAATCTGTTTTTATATTCTTAAGATAAACTTTTTATAATCTAGTCCATAATTTTTCTGCCATTAATTCAGAATAGCCTTACCTGTAATTTATCCAAATCACTGACTATGTTAATAAAGTCGTAGGAAAACAGAAACAATAGTAGGTTTGCAACAGAGAGAATTTAATGTCAAAAATTGGTTCAGTTGTATTGAAGGACTACAAAATGACATAATTGGGTAACAAAAAGTTCAACAAGAATTCAGGAAGCTGGGATCTCCCCTACACTAGGCAATGATGGACAGAGTTTGGGGTTAACTGAACCTAAAAGCGTAAAGCAGGACTCTGGGAGAGCTGGCACTTCCACTTCTGAGGAGAAGGGTCCCCAGGCTTGTGCTGGCCCTTTAGGAGGTCAGAGAACAGGCCTCAAAGAGCTGCAGTCAGACCCACAAGCCAGGGACATTGCCTGGCTGGCCAGTGCTGGTAACTCAGGAGCCCCGGGAAAGAGTCCCACATTGCTGGGCCTCGGACATCTGAAGAGAGGATGGATCTCCTGGCATCCCTGAGGAGAACATGAGACCATCTCTGGACATGGAGAAAGAAGCTAGAAGCTAGAAGCTAGAACCAATGGCTGCTGTTGGAGTGAATGAAGACAGCTAGAGTGGGGTAACTGTGGCAGTGACACCCATCAAAGCAGAGCATGAAATCCCATTTCCTCTAAGGTTCTCAGATGATGGAATCTTATAGACAGTCAGCTGGCAGAGGAACACAGTGTATAGAGTCCAGGCCAAGACCGGAATGAGAAGAAAAGAGAATCAACCATAAAGAGCAGTAGCTGTGTGTTGAGGACAGAGACATTTCCTAAGTGTAGACAGTTCATCAGTTTTGTTCAGCAAATTCACTTATATGTGATGGTTTTGTGACAATCCATCAACAAAAACCTGAATGTCTAGTGTTTATGGCAAGGAAACTACTGTCTTTACATAAATTTCAGCTCAGTGTTTCATGTCTCGATTTAACACAATCAGAGAATTATTGAAGTATCACCATCTATTCAATTGATCATCCAAATACAAAATCCAATTGTAACATTGGCATTAATTCTGACAAATTATTGCTTTGTATTGTAATCTTAAATATTCATTAATAAGATATATGTTCTATTTTAGGACTCTAACATGAGTGGTTTACCATTGTTGTTATTATTATTAATCTATTGCATAAATACCCTGATATATTATTTATTCAAATAACAGTATTCCTTGTCCTGAGACAATCCATTGTTGAAGTTGATTTCCTCTATTTTCTGTGCCCAATGATGGAAAATATACTAGTGATTTGATTAGGATCATTAATATTTGATTTTAGTATTCAAAGGAGACTAGCCCTTCATGTTGCTCAAATGTCTACTGCTAATGTAATCATCTTCATTCCTGGAGCTTCTTTTCAGCACCTAGAAAAAGCATTTATTTTACAGTTCTTCTTGAATGACAGTTTTGCTGCTTGGACACAAGAATGCTCTTTGCAATTGGAAGGATGGAGAATTTGAACAATACAGCATAAAACCAATGTGATAACCAGAATAGTCTTAATTTTTCCCCAAGGACCCATGGATTTTCATGCTTCTGGATAGCTGCTCTCAAGTTTTTGTTTTCTTTGCAGAGTGTTCAGTAGTTCTGTCACTGAAAAGTGTTTCTTCCCAAATTGATGGTGTCAAATACAATTTATAGGAGCCATTGGTGCGGACTGAGCTCCAGAATGAGCCCCAACAGATCCAACCAAAATGGAGTGACTTGTTCTAAAATCCCACCTTACTAAGTCCAAACTATTAAGAAGTTGTTTGTCTGTTCTTAGAAATCAGGAAATTGAACGATAATTGCTATATCCCACAAACAAGCCAGTTAAGCTGCCTTGACAAAGAAGGTTCCCCCTGCTTTAACTTTTACAAGGAAAGCTAGCTTTTGTTTGTTATTTCTGATATCTCCATCCTTTTCTGTCCATACAACCAATTTTCTCTGATCAGCTTTTTGGAACACTCCTCCTGCTTTAGAATGAAGTGTTGCCTGACTCTAGAATCTCAAATAAAAGCCAATTAAGACAAAATTTGCTGTAATTTTGTCTTTTGACAGTAGTTTCTAAACTGAGCCTGAGAAATAAACAATCCAGCCTCTAAGTGAAAAGAATAGAAAAAGATGAGTGAGTTCTTCAAAGTTGTCTTATCTTATTCTGATAAGCATCTTTACTCTACAAAAATTAATTAATTCTACTTTCTGGATAAATTTGGTTTATTAATGGGAGAAAAAAATAATAACCTTCAGGAGAGGTGGAAATTATGGATAAGAAATGGGAATTAAAATGCCTGAACTAATCTTTTTCTCATGAAAGTATCGGAAAAAAACTAGAATAATGCAGTAATATTTTGAATCAAAAATAGTCATTTCATGTAGAAAAAAAGTCTGCATTTAGGAAGCCCTTGGAGCCACTTGCCAAGTTTCAAAGATAAGGACTGTCCAGACTGAAGGGGGCTCCTGATCCTCTCAGGAATCCCTCAAGTAAATAGACAGTTTTTACTACAAGAAACGATGGAACCACAGAAGAGGCTGAGTTCTATAAACTGAAGACCAGAGGATGAAAAACAAGTTGGGAACCTCTGGGATACTTGCTCTGGGCACACTCCAGGCACTGGAAATGCAGAGGAATGTACAGTCCTCAGTTGTTCAACAGGCGGCCATTGATTTGAACTAAAGATTTAGTAACATATCAGTCCTTGATCAGAATTTCAGACCCCGGAACAATACATTTAAATAAGTGTATTTTAATCAGTGTATCAAAATACATTTAGTAAGTATATTAAAATAAATTTAAATAAGGTTAGTCTCTTAGAATGTAGCCAATAGAATATTCTCTATTTTTTAAGCCCTATTTAGCAGTCAATATGAGCACTCTCTACAGAATTGTTGGGTGTCCAAACTGCAGCCTACACCATAAAGGAGAACTGTGTGAGGATTTCTTTTCCTTCTTTTTTTTTTTTGAGACAGAGTCTCACTTTTTCCCCTAGGTAGAGTACCATGGCGTCATAGCTTACAGCAACCTCCAACTCCTGGGCTCAAGCCATTCTCTTGCTTCAGTTTTTCATTTTTAGCAGAGATGGCATCTTACTTTTGCTCAGGGCCATCTCGAACTTGTAAGCTAAAGCAATCCACCTGCCTAGGCCGCCCAGAGCGCTGGGATTACAGGAGTGAGCCACCACGTCTGGCCTTACGTGAGGACTCTTTTGCTTATCTATGTCTGGTGGTGAATGTTACGAAAAATATATATGGACCTTTCGTTGGTTCATCATCAGCCAACTTTCATCGCCAGTGTTTGTGTATTTAACATGAAACCCACAACAACTCTTTGTTGTTCAATGTGTAGCAAGGAAGAAAAATGTTTGGACACCTCTGCCGCCAGTTTGACAGTTTAAAATGGAAAGTCCCGCAGGCAAGGAAATTTCATAATTAATACATGCATTTTTTTCTAACAACTGATTCTAGTAAAGTAGTAAGATCAGAAAACAAATTCTTTATAACTTGATTATAATTCGATTCCTTATGTTCTCAGGCTTAAACTTTGTCTACTAGGCTGGTGACTTTTGACGTTGACCCTCCAAAACTCCTTTTTAAGAGTGAAAGCTGAAATTATAATAGCCAGATGATAAGGGTGGGGCTGGTTTTAGAGCCTGAAATTCAAGCTTCAAAACTTATTTTTAGTTGTACACATTTATTTTAGAATCTTCATCGTGCCAGCTCAATCCACCCAGATTTCGTTCTCTACTTTCTGAAGCCTGCACAATACAAAACAAGCATTTATAAAGGAGATGATGGGGAACTGATCATTCTAAGTATTTTATTCCCTGGCATATTCGATTGTGAGAAAGTATACAAAGGGATTAGTAGGTAAGAATACAGCTTCCACATCATTAACTACATGTTGATTAGTTAGCCTGGGGCCAACCATGTACTGTTACAGACATTAGATTCCCTGGACAAAGCAGCATGTAATGCTCATGGTGTAGCTACCCAGTGTTTGCTTATAAATATTACCCTGGTGCATAGTTTGCTAGGGGTGCCAAAACAAAGTAGCACAGTGTGGCTTAAACAATAGCAATCTGTTCTCTCATGCTTCTGGAGGCTAGAGCCTTGATAAAGGTAGCTCAGAGCGGGTTCTTCCTAAGGCTGCTCTCTCTGGCTGGTAGATGGCTGTCTTCCTTCAGGGTCCTTCTGTCATTGTCTCTCTTTCTGTGCATATTTTCTAATTTTTCTTACAAAGGTATCAGTTATCTCAGATTAAGACCCACTCTAATGACTTCATTTAACCTTAATTTCCTCCTTAAAAACTCTATATCCAGGCTCAGTGCTTGCAGCTCAGCGGCTAGGGCACCAGCTGAAATGCTAGAGCTGCTGAGTTCGAATGCAGCCTGGGCCCACCAAACAACAACAACAACAACAAAATAGCCAGGCATTGTGGCAGGCACCTCTGGTCCCAGCTACTTGGGAGGCTGAAGGAAGAGAATTGTTTAAGCCCAAGAGTTTGAGGTTGCTGTGAGCTGTGATGCCATGACACTCTACCAAGAGTGACAGCTTGTCTCAAAAAAACAAAAAGACACGACTCTATGTCCAAATATAGTGATACTCGGTGGTACTAAGGATTAGAACTTCAACATATAATCTTAGGGGAGCATAATTTAGCTCCAAACTTTTGGGATGTTGGCTGTACTGAGTATTAGTGTCTTGGTGAATGAGTATCTACTATTAAAATCAAGACCAACATTTTAGAAGAAAAAATGTTCTTTTTTATTTCCCTAAATTATGGCAAAGGTAGTCATGAGAAATAAAAGGAAAAGATATTGATAAAGGATAAAGTGAAAGAAAAAGGGTAAAAAAGGCATAAGATACATTACTTCTCAATTATCTGGGGTAAATGATTGGTGCCCTAATTGTCTGAAGTTTCTAAATTCTAGACCCTGTGTCTTCAGAGGGATTTCCCCATAAGCCTTTACCTTCATTAAAAGTCTTTATATAATGAGTCAATCATAATGTACCAATCACATATAATAAATTTCTTCCTAATGCTATGGAAAAATTAATTTGCATATTTGGCCCGTATTCAAAAGCTCAACACCATTTTAACACTCAGAGAATAATTCAAAAGGATTTTAGATGAGAATGATCATATTATTATTGACTCTAATTAGATGGTATAACATTTGTTCTATGCAATTAAGTTTTATTCCAAATTGTGTTAAATTCATTTTTTTCTTCAGGAAACAAAGATGTGGAAGAAATCTTGAGAAGTAGGAATGTTGTGATCACGAGGCTATGAATCAGCTAGGCCAAATACCCAACTCTTTAAAAAGGAAATATGTACAAAAGCCATGCCAGGCACAGTCCTAGCTGTTCATTATAGGGTGGAATCGATACAACGAATGTTCTGCAGCGTTCTCGTGTTCAGGCAGGAATTGAGAGCACCCTCCTTTCTTGGATAGGGACAAGAAACTCCAGCTAGACACTTTGCTCTGGAGAAGTACAATGGAGAGAGCACGTGGCCTATCAAGTAGTGTACAGGAAGGGACACCATGCTTGAAAGGACAGTTACTGACTTTTATCACATTAAAAGGAAACACTGAGAACAGGACAGTCTCCTGGCAAGCCTGGGAGGCAAACCCCCAAATAACTCAGTGTTCCGGAAGAAGATAAGATCGGTCACTCATTAGTAAGCATGTGTTAAACATTGGGATGCTTGGTACTTCTTAATAGGGGGTTGTGGGGAAAGAACATGTGAGGAAAGAGCATGTGGCAATCCTTACGCATGCAGCCCTCCTATACAGTGACCTTAACTCTCCACACCTGCTGTGTATAACCTTAATAAATAGCCATTGCGGAGGGGGCTCAGGGCTACCCTACACTTCGGGTTAGTCCACCTCTTGCAAGCTTGTGCTTCAATCCGTGTCACACCTGTTTCCTTCGTGCGGCAACCGCAACCAAGGCCACAGGGGTAGCAAAAAAGTAGTTTGTTACCCTGATAATAGAAGATACCTATGAGCCTCTGCTCATCTTGGATAAGTATCTCTTACCATTGCAGTGACAAGATTCATTCTGTAGCCATGTTGTGAAGATAGGAGAGCCTCACCACTTTCAATATTCTGTCAAGATTCTCAACTGTCTGAAGATAAACAATGTATTTTACATATCATCTGTTGTTTATATGTGTGTGTGTGTGTGTGTGTGTGTACACAAAATGGAAAGCTCTTGGACTATTTCAGTTGACACCTAAAATGTACCTGGTGGTATTGATGTCATCTGATGGATTTTTATTTGAAGCTGTTCTCGTTAAGCTTCATTTTATTATAGGAAAGAGAAGGGGATTATTTTAGGAAAGAGAATTTTTAATGCTTTCAGATATTTTTATCTATGATATAAATGTTGTCTCTTCTAGTTTATCACAAATTTTCACACTTGGTTAGTTTTTTAATCCAAAAGTTGATAGCAACCATTTTATGTTGCAAATGGTTGAACCTTTATCACCTTCATCTTGAAACCCTGAGGCCAAATACTTCTTAAGGTGTTATAATCTTACAAAGAAGAACATTGAAGGGTTTTAAACAAATTACACTGAAAAATTAGTAATAGGCCGGGCGCTGTGGCTCACACTTGTAATCCCAGCGCTCTGGGTGGATATCTTGAGCTCACAAGTTTGAGATCAGCCTGAGCAAAAGCAAGACTGTATCTTTACTAAAAATAGAAAAACTCAGGCCAGAGGATCTCTTGAGGCTGAGTTGGAGGTTCCTGTGAGCTATGACGTCACCACACTCTGCCCAGGGCAACAGCTTGAGACTCTGTTTAACAAAAAAATAGAAAAATAGAAGACACAGGCCAATTCTCCTTTGCTCTTGGTAGAATATTTTATATACTTGACTTTTGATGTTTTTCTGCCAAATTTGAAAAGCTTTTACATACGTACTTTATTTTTATCCAATTAGTAGCTCTTCTGTGTCCAGGACTAAATACATCCTGTACTTCTGCAAGCATTATATTAACATATGCATTTGTCTTAGTTAGGAAAAGAGCTAGAAAATTATTATCCTTTTGTTTTTCTGATAAAATATGCTTATAAGTTAAGTGAAAGCAACTCTTTCATATACCATCCTAGTAGTTATCTATATGCCTAATCCCAATGTTATTTTCACAAATTTATGAGGTAGATATAGTTAACCTTTACCTCTTTAAAAGTAGAGAGCAAATGGAGAATAAAGTCAAATGCAAGTACCTGAAGTTGTATTGAATGCTGCTTAAGAAGAAGGAACATGGAGGAAACATATCTGTCATTTACCAGTTGTGTGACATATCACGTAAATTTCACATGTACCCTTGTAAGATGCACCCAGGTGTGGTCCCACCAATTACCCTCCCTCTCCCCATATTCCCCTCTCTCGTCCCCTCTCTCTTCCCTTTTCTCTTCTTCTTGGGCTATAATTGGGTTATAGCTTTCATATGAAAGCTATAAATTAGTTTCACAGTAGGGCTGAGTACATTGGATACTTTTTCTTCCATACTTGAAATACTTTGCTAAGAAGAATATGTTCCAACTCTGTCCATGTGAACGTGAAAGAGATAAAGTCTCCATCTTTCTTTAAGGCTGCATAATGTTCTATGGTGTACATATACCACAATTTGTTAATTCATTCATGAGTTGAATGGGCACTTGGGCTTCTTCCATGACTTAGCACTTGGGCTGCAATAAACATTGTGGTACAAATATCTTTGTTTTAACGTGATTTTTGGTCTTCTGGATATTGCAATCCCTATTAAAGCTCCACTGTCATACTTTAAATATATAAAAAAAAAAAAAAAAAAAAACCAAACAATAAAAAAACCTTCACTTTATACGGAATCAGAGAAAACCTCGAATAGTCAAGACATTACTCAGAAATAAAAACAAAGCAGGAGGAATCACACTACCAGACCTCAGATTATATTACAAATCGATAGTGATCAAAACAGTATGCTACTGGCACAAAAACAGAGAGGTATATGTATGGAACAGAATAGAGAACTGAGAGATGAACCCAGCTACTTACCATTATTTGATCTTTGGTAAGCCAATTAAAAACATTCAGTGGGGAAAAGATTACCTATTTAACAAATGGTGCTGGATGAACTGGCTGGCGACTTGTAGAAGACTGAAACTAGACCCACACCTTTCACCATTAACTAAGATAGACTCTCACTAGATTAAAGATTTAAACATGAAACTATAAAAATACTAGAAGAAAGTGCAGGGAAAACACTTGAAGAAATTGGCTTGGGAGAATATTTTATGAGGAGGAGCCCCCGGGCAATTGAAGCAACATGAAAAATACATCACTGGGACCTGATCAAACTTAAAAGCTTCTGCACAGCCAAGAACACAGTAAGTAAAGAAAGCAGATAGCCCTCAGAATGGGAGAAGATATTTGCAGATGGTGTCTGACAAAGGTTTAATAACCATAATCCACAGAGAACTCAAATGCATTAGCAAGAAAAGAACCAGTGACCCCATCTCAGTTTACTACTAATTATATATATTAAAATATTGTTATGTTTTTCTTAAAATCAACTTCTCTACGGTAGGCAATGATTCCTCTCTAAGCCTCACTGTGTTTTTTTGTTCTTTTGCTTGTAAAAGCAAAAGAAGAGAAATTGAATTCAAGTTAAACATACGAATAAATAAAAGATAGATGATTAATTAAATATATGATGTAATGTAACATTTTATAGTCAAAATAATGTTCCAAATCTGTATTGATTCCCATAAATATGTTTTGATATCAAAATTGGTATCAAATAAGCATTAAGAAATAATTTCTCCTCCAAATAACTTCCTTTTTAAAACTCCTTAATAACATAAATTTTCAGTTTTATGTGAAATAATAAGTTTCAGAACATTAATGATGTGCTTTTTATATAGTAGTGAAAAAATGTTAAGTATCATTCATACTCTCGAGTTAACTATTTTTCGAAGAGAAAAATATATTGTTAGATTCTTGGATACTTTTGATAGTATAAGAAACATGCTCATTGTATTAATTGTGATTTCTCTGTTTATAAAGGCATTTTAACTTCAATTCAAAACAATACACAGTACACAAATTCCTCTAGGATTTAAAAAATCATTTATTTTTTGCCTTTCTGAATACAAATGCTTGGGAAGGTAGATCTGTCATTGTCTTAGCAGTCTGTCAGTTCTTAAATTACCTGGAATGTTAGAGGCTGATTAATCTCTGAATTGGATATTTATTCTGAAGCCATTTAGAGCCACTAGCACAAAGAGTCTGGCAAACTTGGAACACGAATTATTGTATCATTTTATTTTCCTTTCTTGGAAAGTCAACATAATTCATAGAAAGGACTCTGCCTCTGTCCCTTTAAATAAACCAGGCTTAAGGATGTAAAAATGCCAAGAAAGATAGTGAATGTTAATTCTGTCACTGTTATTATATTTCATCATTGCTGCTGATACAAACTAATATGACTGATGTTAATTCTGTCACTGTTATTATATTTCATCATTTGTGCTGATACAAACTAATATGACTGATGTCACTGTAACCCACACATTAGGGAAAGAAAAGAAATGTTTGGCAGATGTTTAATTAATGATCCCGTCAATGTCTCTTGGCTTTTCCCACTTTCATCTCCTACTTGGATTTTTTCTTTTATTAATGTAGTAGGAGTTATTGATAGGAAGCACCAGATACCGTGCTTGAAGGGACTCGGGGGGGGGGCTGTTTAAGAATAAGGTTGAAAAAAAATGTGCTTCCTTGGACACCTCAAAACATGGGGGCTAGATAATAATAAAAATGACTATTTGTGTTGAGAGATTCCACTGTGCCTGGCTTTTGCTAAGAACCCAATCACACAAGACAAGTCAAACATCATTCAACTTTTATAGATGGGGCAACTAGAGATGAGAGAGGTTAGAATACTTCATCTGAGTCCTGCTAATGAGTAGTGGAGTCCCTGCATTGAAGTGTGCCTAGTACTTTTACTCCCAGAATACTGCCATGCTCACCGGAGTTGAGTACACTTCTTGGGTTCATTAATACATCTTTGTCTAATATGCAAGTAGTTTGAACTTTCTAGATGCTAAAATATTTACATATATTTTCTATCTGTCTTTAAAGTCTTTAATCTTGAAATTTTCCATGTCTTCCTATTCTTAGGACCATAAAAAACACAGAGGTATTTAAAATGACATCTAATTGAATTTTACATATTTCCCATGGTATTTTCCAGCAATTACAATTTACAGTCATTCTACATTGTTGCCCATTATTTTTTGTTATGGAAATGTAGAAACAAATGAAATTGCCTATGGGTCAAATTACAGAATCTTCTCTGGACACTCATTTCTCTTCTTAGGTCTTCGGAGTATCTCTATTGCCCAGTCTCAAGCTCCCACCCTTTTCAAAATGATACATGATGGCATCTCAATAATATGCATTAGGCTTTTCCTCTCATACCCACTATGAAATTTCAGGAGAAGCCTATGGTAATCCCACTATCACATACCTCATTTACTTTCAGAAGATGAGAGAACGGTGAAGATAGACAATAAGAAGCAGGTGGACCAAGCAATAACATTACTTTGCTGCTTGAGTTTACAACAAACCTGGTATATTACCTAAAGACAGTAAAGACTGTATTTTTTCTCAAACAAACATATTAAGTCAGTTCTCTTCTTCTTTAATCATTTGGTCATGGGCCACTTCCTATTGTCATACCATTCTACTCTGCTGTCTTTGCTACAGCACAAGCTCACCACATAACATACCAAAACATTCCAGTGTACTATGGGAAAAACAAAGATAATCTAGGCTAAGCATACATTTCATAGAGTGATACCCTATAGCTAAATCGCCAGATGAAACCCAGATAAAATGATCCTGGTAAGAAGTAGTAAAATATTTACATTTCACTTATCAATGAGAAAACCAAGCATGCTTGTGGTAGTTATTAACAAAATGTGCATATTAGTAGGCTATTATTTTTTATGCCTACAGGACATTCGATTAGTTTAAATTTTAAACTTATATTCAGAGAGGCTAATGATTTACTCAGGACTATACTGTTAATTAATGATGAAAATAAAAAGAAAAATTGTCTTCTTTAAGCTTCCAGTTCCCTTCTTTGTCCTGGAGTGGCTCTGCCCCTTTGAGAATACAGAGCTAAGAGATCGTGAGTAGGACAGAAGTGAAATCACTGCTGATATTGTTTATAATTAAAAGTTCACTGAAGGCACTTTGAGGAGTGAAAAACTAAGGCATATAATTATAATTCAAAATGACAAAAATATTTTAGCATTTGTTGTGGGTAACAAGAATTCATCCTCCCATATTGAGGAGTACCAATACAGAAAAGTCAAAATTTGACATGTGAAAACACCATTTTATAATAACACAAATTCTCCTGATTTCCATTGTCACATCCAAATTCAAAGGTAATTTGTAACACATCTGGGTTCTATGTTTTTCTATCCCACTCCTTACCACTTAATCTGTGAGTCTTCAGAGAATAACTGCTACGAGAGACAATTGTACCCATTGGAACAATCCCTATCAGATTATCTGTCTCACTCAAGAGCTACGTGATCTGTGCCTTTATCACCAAAGTTCTTTGAGCCTCAAATTCCCTGTCTATAAAAGGTACATAACATTTAACTTATCTACGTGTTATAATTGACAGTACATTTAGTCCTCGGCCAAACATAAAGTACTATTTGAAAGTGTGGAATCACACTGTATGTATAAGAAGCACAATGTCCCCAAGTAATCACTTTTAGTCTGCTAATAAGACCTAAAATATCTGTCATTGTATTCACCCCTTTGACTCAAGGAGGTGAATAACAGAGGTTATACTATAAATATGTCATGAAATAATTGTTGTAATAGTCTACCAAGGTCCCTAGGTGGGATGGGTCACTATGGAACACTTGTTATTGATAGTAACAAAAAGAACAAACTACTGATTCCTGCAGTAAAGTGAATGAGCCTCATAAATATTATGCTGCATTAATGAAGTCAGATAGATACAAAACAAGGTTCATAATATATGGTTGGATTTTAATGAAATTCTAGAATATGCACAGGAAGGTACAAGGGAATTTTCTGGAGTAATGGAAATGTTGTGTGTCTTCAAAATAGCGTGGGTTACACTAATACCTGGATTGTCCAAAACTGCTTTAGAGAAATACTTAAGCTCTGAGCATTTTACTATATGTAAATTACATTTCAATTAAAAGACTGTCTAATGTTATTGTGATTTTTAAAATATGTCTTATATTTTATGAGAATTGAAGTGTTCTCAATGAAAATATACATGTAAAGCTTGAAATTAGTGTAAAACAAGAAGGGAGGTTGGTAGGGATGAAGTGGGTGCACATGTAGATGAAACACGATTAGTCGCGGATTGAAAAATTGTGAAAATTAGGTGATATTCACGTGGGAGTCCTTTAATCTCCCTACTTTTGTATGTGCTTGAATATTTTCCATTAAAAAAAGTGGAAGGGAGGGAAGAACTGGGTTTATGCCCTCATTTGCAAAATATAAAAGTAGAAATAGGAGAACGTAACTTGTAGAAGGCCTCAAAGTCAGACCAAACCAGTCCCCAGGTTGAACCTTCCTTCTCTGATGTCCAAAGATGCGCGAAGCAGGAGCCATTGCCTTATAAAAAGGCTGC
Source organism: Perodicticus potto (assembly GCA_963574655.1). Classification (NCBI taxonomy): domain Eukaryota; kingdom Metazoa; phylum Chordata; class Mammalia; order Primates; family Lorisidae; genus Perodicticus; species Perodicticus potto. Next base: position 16,806 of record CAUYRH010174297.1, read on the forward strand.
TTTTCAAAAGGGCAGACCAAGTGTGCACGGGTATGTCGGCTGTAAGTATTTGTGACATTACTTCTCTTTTCTACTATATTTTCTGTTATACACACTTTTATATGTAATCATTTGCTCCCGTTCCCTGTGGTTTCACACGGTTGTTTTGTAGATTTAAATTGGATTTTACTCAAATTTCAGAACCCAAATGCGTGAAAAGGATCAGGGAAAGCATCATTTTCTGCAGAAATAAAATGAACCCCAAATAATAAACATGCAGCAACAACTTGTTTTTCTTTCCAGGGCTACACTTATCTTCCCAACCCAGGCGCAGGGAGTCAAGGCGATCTGCTGGTGGGAGGAGCTTGTGATCCGGGCTCCGCCGTCCGTCTTCGCCTGCGGCTCCGAAAGAGGTGAAAATGTATTAAGCGATGCGAAAACCGTCTGAAGTTCACGTGTGTCTTGTACGTGTGGCGGGGAGGAGGAACGGGGTGTCAGCTCCGAGCGCAACGCCAGTCCTAAGCCGGAAAGGTGAGTGGTGCATAGAACGTCCCTTTCTGGTGGAGCTGAAGACACTGGATGCGACGGTGCAGGAGCGTAAATCGCGCCGACTTTGTCCCCCAGACCTCCCACTGGGGTCTGGAAAGTAAGCGCCATGTGCAGAGAGAAGCGCCTCCCGCCTGCTGGTTTTAGACGGTCATATTTATTCCTCGTTCCGCCGATGGGAAAACCAGAGTCTGGCAGCCGCTGATTGGCGGAAAAGGAAATGGTGATAGTGGGGTGGGAATTGGATTTGCTGAGCCTCCCCCCGCCTCCCCAACCTGTGACTCTTCCCCGGGAGTCTCTGCTCCGCCCGCGGGACCCTTCCCGGCTGGTCCTAGATTGGGAACACGCGAAGACCCGGAGGCTGTCTGCGCTAAAGCAACCCTGAACGTGGTGCCCGGGACCCCTTATCGATTCCTGCGATCCGAGGGAAACGTGCCCTGAGCTCCCTTCCTGAGCCGCCCTGTCCTGCCCAGCTCCCCAGGGGGCGGACCCCTGAGGCCTCAGGCACCCCAAGTTCACTCTGACGAGGGGTCCGGTTGAGGAGCCAGAGGGAAGGTAGATGCAGGAAGGAGGGGGATGGGAAGACGAGCGGCATCTCCCGAGCCCGCCCGCTCCCGGTGACCCTGAACCTGAACTGAGGCACCGAGCACCCCACCTTCCATCTCCCGGGCCAGATGGGCGGCCGTAGGCGGCGGCGCGACCCGCCCCCACCCGCGAGAAGGACCGAAGTGCACGCGGCAGGGGAGCGCGAGTCTGAGACAGGGGCGGGCAGAGGCGCTGACAAATCAGCGGCGGGGGCGGGAGCGCGGGGCGGAGGAGCGGACCGAGAGCGCGGCGAGCCGCCGGAGCAGGTGCGTGCGAGCTCAGGGGGACCCGGTCCAGCCCCGCCTTCGCGCTCCCTCCGCGCGGCTCCTCCCAACCCCGTCTCCGTCGGGGCCTTCCGTGCGGGGGCCGGCAATTCGACCACAGGTTCGCGGGTTCGCCTCCCACTGAGCCTCCTCCGGGGAGCGTCCCTCTCCTGGGTCCGCCTCCGCCCTTCCTCTGCGCTCCTTTCTCTCCCTCGTTCTATTCAAATAATATTTGGGAATTGTTTAAATCTCTTTAAGAGGGGGGAGGAATCGGAGTTCTGGAGAGGCAGAGGCATTGAGGTGAGTGCTGGTGGATCTAAATGGACGTCTTTGGAGACGCTGGAGAACCCTGGGTGGGAGAGGAGTCACCACGGACTCCGGGAGGGGGTTCGTGCTGCGGGAAGGGACCCGCCGTGCCAAGTCTGTGCGCACTTGTCGCTGTGATGAGCTCGGGGAAAGTAAGTTGACCTGGCTTTCCTCCCGCTCCCAGCTCTCCCCATCTGCCCTCCCCGCAGGCTGGGGGGTCAGACCGCTTCTCCGGGATGCGCTTTCCCTTCCAGGCGCACGCGCATCCAACTTTTGTTTCCCCCTTGCCTTCCATCCCTCTGACCATTTTCTCTGTAGCGTAAACAAGCTGCATCTGGCAAATCATTACATGGGCGCGCGGGGAGGGCGAGTCAACAGGTGGCAAAGGGTTAAGCGGCGCGGGCAGCTCCGTTAGGGTTCGGGCTGAGAACGCCCGCTCGGGGGCTGGTCGGGGAGCGCGCAGCTGCTCGGGTTAGATAGCTGTGCGGGAGGGAGGTGGCAGGGGTGGCCTGCTGGATGAGAACACTCGCCCCCGGGTTCTCTGTTTACCTGAGGCTCAGCCACACCCGGAGTGAGATGTTCTCTTCCCACCCCTTCCCAAGATCAGCCCGTTAGCCTTCTCTCGGGACGCGTTCCAAGGATGCTCCTGGCCCTAAGCCCCAGCTCCCTTTCTTTTCCGTTGGTTTTTCTTCTGCACCTGCTTCCAACGTATGCTGTCACCCTTTGGAAACTGGGTAGTTGAACGACAAGAGAAGTCTCTTTTCGTGCAACTTCGCTTCTGAAATGCAGTAAGAACAGCTCAGATGATTCATCCTAATCCCTGTTTAGGCAGCGAGACTTTTACTAGCCAAGATGGATGGGAGATGCTAAATTTTTAATGCCAAAGCTAAAAAAAGGCTTTTTTGTCCAACGGTTGAAATTAGGGATGCTTAAAAAAGTCTCGCATTTGGGGGAGGGGTGTTCTACTGATTTTACAGTGGTTTTTAACGTGAGTGGTTTTAATTTGATTTCTTTTACCCAAAGTTCTCATTCAAAGTGTATATTATGTTTTCCAGTGTGGTTTAAAGGAACTCATTAGCCATGGATATATTCAAGAAAGGACTTTCAAAGGCCAAGGAGGGTGTAGTGGCTGCTGCTGAAAAGACCAAGCAGGGTGTGGCAGAAGCAGCGGGAAAGACAAAAGAGGGTGTTCTCTATGTAGGTAGGTGAACCCCGAGTGTCATTTTCATATTGATTCATGACTGGTGGGTAGCGTAATCAATATTCTAAATGCTGGTAGTTCTCCCTTGATTCATTTTTGCATCACTGTTTGTCAAAAGGATAGACTGAGGAACAGGTGTGTGTGGGGAGGGGAATATGAATGTGTATATTTGAACTAATCATAAAACGTGGGGCAAAATGTTTACTTTTGAGACTATTTAATTTTGCAATAATATTTAGGACTTTTTTCATTTATTTCCTTTGTTTATTTTTTAATTTTGGATTAATACGAAGGTACTTATGATTAGGGTACAGCATTTGCGTTTGTAAGGTAAAGTCAAGTTCCCACCTAACAGGTACAATAAAGGGGCCCTGGAACACCCCCTGGGTGAAGGATTCATTGTTTTTACCTTTTTAAAGAATATTTCTGTACCCAGGTGACTGTATTTCAGAGCTCTGTTTTAAAACTCAGTCTTTTCAAAAATAAGCAGAAATATTCTTAAGAATCAAAATCATTCATAGGCCTTTGATTTCTACTGTCACCATTAATAATATGTACTAATTTTAATGTGTCCTGATTTTAAAGTAAGACTTGATATGGCCCTGAGATATGTAAAAATAAACCTATGTGGCTCTAAAATGGAAAGAACAGATCGGTCATTGATGGAACTACTTGGATGACTTGGTTATTGTGGACACTGGGGATAAGTGCTGAAGAAAGTGCTCGATGGCTACTACTAATATCTTAGAAATGTTTATACAGTTCACCTATCAAATGACACATATACTCAAATAATAAAGAAATTGGTGCCTATCACTTTACTTGTTCCTAAATTCCCACCTTGGATAATACACAAAGTCTCTTTTCTGTATCTTGAAGTGTTCAATTCTTCTGTGATATAGGGTGTCATTTTATAAACCACTTCAAATTCTTTGGGGATAGAATAGATACAAATACACACATACTCATCCACAGGCATAGATCACACACACACACACACACACACACACACACAGCACCCATTCTTCCTCATCTCTTTCTCCTCTACTTATCTGAGCTCTTCCACGTTCTCTAGTGGCAACTATGGTAGCAGGAGTGCCAGAGTGGACCACCAGGTGGAGGTGAGCCTGTTGGGTGGCAGAGATGATATGGGTGCTTTGCCTCTGCCTATGTCTATGGAGTGAAAGAAAAATTCACTATTTCTCCTACATGAATATAGATTAGAAGGAGAAAATTTAAACTGGGCATGATTTTTATGAATGCTTTTCATCAAAGTTTACAGCAGATTTCTTTTTTCTCATTCTACATAGACTCTTTTTATGTTGACTTAACCTCACAAAGCTTTAGTTAAATTAATTTCTTTTTCCACCTTAAAACGTACTTTTCAGAAAATCATCGAAACAGTGTTACAAGAGAAAAAAATCTTGATGAGTTAATACTGTGAAGTGTGAACTAATATCTATTTTTAGATGGAATTTGGAATGATGAGTCAGTGACAATGCAGATTACCAGTATCTTTCTATTTGTCCTCGTTTTTCCAAGTTCTGCAAGTCCAAGTTTGCCCCTGTTCTATGACATCAGCTACTTTATAACAACTTTTCAATGAGATGTTTTCCTGTGTCTAGCAGGGTATTTAACACATAGCATGTTCTATACATTATTTACTTGTTATATTCTGAGGTCTAATTGAAAGATGAACTTGCATGTAGGATTCAAGGTGAAAAATGACGACTTGAAGACACAGTAGTATAGTCCAGGGGTTGGCAAACTTCTTTTGGTATAGAGGCAAATCACACATGTTTTAAGCTATAAGATCTCTGTCTCAACTATTCTGCTGTTCAAGTGTGACAGCATCTCTATATAACTAGTAGGGCTGTGCTCCAACAAAACTTCTTTATTTACCAAAACATATGATGGGCTAGAATTGTCCATAGGTTGTGGTTTATTGACTACTGGTAAGGTAGAAAGAATATGGACTTGATGTTATACAATCCAAAGTTTTAGGCCAGGTTACATCACTCATTACTTTAGGGTCTTGAGAAAGACTGAGTGTCACTTCTCTCATCAGAAAAATATGACTTGGAAAAATGCAGCTACCTCTCAGTATTTCTGTCATAATAAAACAGAAAATACTTGTAAGAATAACGAGTACGCTTTCACATATAGGAGCCATTGTTATTATCATCAAGTCAACTCTCCAACAAAATTATTACTTTGCCAACATATTTTCTGTTTATCTTTTCATCCTTCAATAAAAAACTATTACTAATTACTAGTATGAAAGATGGGATGTGACCAAAGAAAATTTTATAATTTCACTTTTGGCTGAAGAATTTTAGAAGAAGCCTCCTAAGAAATGTGATCTTATTCCTTATTAGAATATAGTTTTAGCAGCTACCTTTTAACTAATTGAAGACCTGCCATAATAATCAGTGTTATTTTTATTTTTCTCCAGTTACGTTATGCGTATACACAAATTTCCAATTGATGTACTTTATTAGACAAAAATGTCTCAATCGAATGACTCAGAAATTAAAAATTAGCTTTAAATTCAACAGCAGAAGAATTTAATTATCTCTATATTATACCAAGTATTGTAACAAGAAATGCAAGAAAATAATGATCTTCAAAAGTCTGCCAACGCCACTCTGTTCAACAGCAGCAGTGGTCATAGGGGTGATTGACAGCAAACTCTCAAACCACCATGTGCTTCATCTCACCAAGTTGGCTAAGTCTGCATAACATGCCCCTCAGCACAATAGCTGAGTTATCGCATTTCTCAGGCCTTACTTTGGATCTTCTCCACTTTGTGCTCTTGTGAATTTTTAGGAGGCAAGGTAGTGTGGGTATGGGTCACCTCAACTCAGGGAAGCCATCAGCTCTGATGTCCCATTACTTTTTACATTTTGCTAGTTATATATCCACTTGGTATCTACTTTGTAGCTGTATCTCATCAATTACATAGTACTCATAAAATAAAGGCCTATCATCAATTACAGATTACTATTATTAAACAATTATGACAGCAAAAGGCAGGTCTGACACATAGCAACGTCATCAGGACTGTCATTTGCCTCCCCCTTGCCACCCCTGGCATATATACATCTCTTTATTTGGGATCCTACAAAAAATAAAAAATATGTTGCATGAGATATTTACAAAATATAATTAATTATAATTTCTAATGGTTTGGTTTAGTGGCATTCTTTCTTTTCTTTCTTTCTTTTTCTTTTTTTGTAAAACAAATGTTATTGTGTGTAGTGAATGTGTGCACCACATGTTCTGGGTTATATACAGGGAGCAAAATGTTTACTATAGTGAAGCAAGTTAGAATATCCATGATCTCATATAGTTACCTTTTTGTTTATTTTTGTGGCACAGGCAGCTAGAATCTACTCATTTAGCATGAACTCCCAATACTATACGGTTTTATGAACTTTAGTCCTCACTTTGTACTTTGGATCTCTAGACTTATCATCCTGTACTCCTGCTACCTTGGATCCTCAGACCTGTAGCTCCCCATTTCCTATCCATTCTTCCACCTTGATAACCACTCTTTAGTTCTGTATCTCTGTATAGTTGCGTTTTCTTGTTTACATGCCACACGTCAGTGAGGTAATGCAATAGTTTTCTTCTTTCTGTGTCTGGCTAATTTCACTTAGTATAATGTCCTCCAGATTCATCCATGTTGGGGTAAATGACAGGATCTTTTTCCTTTTTTAAGAGCTCATTAGTATTCCATTATGTATTAATATATGTACTACAGGTTTTTATTCACTTGTCCATTAATGAATACTTATGTTGCTTCCATATCAAGGCTGTTGTTAATAATGCCAATGTGAGCATAGGAATAGAAATGTCTTTATGAGGTAGTAATTTCATTCCTTTGGATATGTTCCCAGAATAGGGCTTCCTGGGTCCTATGGTGGTACTATTTTTTTTAATGCTTTTTTGTGTGTTAGTTTTTGTTGACATGTAATAATTGTACGTATTTATGGGGTATAGAATTATACTTCCATCTATGTACGTATACAATGTGTAATGATCAAGCAGGGCAATTGGCCTATACATCACTTCAAACATCATTTTTTAGTATTGAGAATATTCATAAGCCTCTCTTTTTGCTTTTTAAACATAGATGACAAATTATTATTAATTATATTAACCCTACAATGCTCCAGACTCTAGAACTTACTGTTTCTTATCTGGCTGTAATTTTGTAGTTGTTAACCAACCTCTCCTGCCAAGCCATTTACCCTTCCTAGCCTCTAATAACCATATTTGTACTTTCTGCTTCCATCTCATTTGTCTTTGGTTCAGAATACAATCCACAATTAACCAAAGGTTAAATTCGCAGCTACTCCTGAGGCAGAGAGGAAAGAGCACAGATCTGCGGTTGAACATTTCTTTCTACCAGTCATTTTTTGAAAAGTATGGGGTGCAGGTAGAGGGGATAAGGAAAAGAGATGAGAAATATTCTCTTACATATGAGCTCTTCACATTACATGCAGTTCCATAAATTCTAGTTACCACAGTTAGTTAAATAGCACTAGTCCCCTAACAACACAATTCATCTTGCTATATACACGCTGAGAGTAATTACGTGGGGTACAAACTTTACTGCTGGCTTTGAAGCCACCAAATTATTTCATAAATAACAGAAAGCATTATAATTAATGACCAAATCACAGCACTTCTTTCTGAATTTGTTGGTGACTGGTGACATCCTGGTTTGCATTGTCAGCGATGCCCACAGTTGTGTGGATTTCTTGTCTCCCCGTGACAAGCCCATGTGGTATTTCACAAAAGTGCATGATCAGAAAGGGAAACTAGCCAACAGATCTGCAAGAAATTGAAGTGAAATGCTGGAATTAAAATTTGAATCAAACAAATTAATTTATAGAAGAAATAGCCGACCATAGGGATGTTGTCACTGCTGGAGTCAAGAGACTCTAGATATGGTTCACAGCTAAGTTTACTGTGTCTGCTGTGCTTGTCATGGTCAGCCAATGATTTTGACGCACTATTTGATGAATTTTTGCAATGTTTTCATCAGTATTGAAGGTGCATATATCAACATAAATGTGAAAGTATCCTAGAGGACATGGTGCTACAATGCCTCACGTTATACGTAATCTCATCAAAGTATATCATGATATTAAAGTACAAAGGATAATGTTTTGGACACTGATCTATACTTAAAGTATGATAATTTTTCAAAATATAAAAAACATACACATTCCATAGAGGGAGTTATGCAATAAATGCTGTTTAAACTATGCTTGATAAGTTTTTTACAAAGAAATAAGACACTTTTTATTCTCAATATTTCAAATTACCATATTATAGATAAATGGTAGTCTTGGTTCTTTTTCATTTCCTAAATGAATTTGTAAATAACTATATTAATTTTTAACATTTTGGCAAAAATTTTTAAAGGTTAGGGAACAATCATAATGTTTACCACTGAATAGTTATACTTTTTTTCATTGATTAGTAAGATCACTTACCACAGCTTGAATTCAGTTTATACAGTAATTTTACAATCTCATAGTACCGTGCAAAGGGGCTGTTGCCTATAAAATACATACACGGCCCCCCAACCCCAGATATAAGTTTTTTAACTCATCCTAGGAAAAGTACTACATACTTTCTTGCTGAATATCACTATGGTCATTTTCGAAATACTCACCTTGGGAAGCTATGTGCTGATGCCAGTGCCTGGTCCACTTTTCAAATCAATTTTTGGAACTCTTTTTCTGGAATGACTATTAAAACTGTCATCATATCATCCTTGATGTCCTGAATATCATAAGAATGTCTTCTTTTCACTATTTCCTTTATCTCCAGGTAAAGAAAAAAAGTTATTGGGGACCAGATCCAGTGAGTAGGGAGGATGTTCCAATACAGTTATTTGTTTACCGGCTTAAAACTCCCTCACAGACACTGTCGTGTGGGCTGGTGCACTGTTGTGGTGCAAGAGTTATGAGTTGTTGGCCAAGGTTTTCAGTTAATCAATTCCTAATTGTTTTTCTTCAGAAGTTTACTTTGTCTGTTGTGCTTTTCATAGTTAGCCAATGATTTTGATATACTATTTGATGAATTTTTGCAATGTTTTCTTCAGTTCTGCTTGTTTTTGGCCACCCTGACCTCTCTTCATCTGTGACACTTTCTCTCCTCTTAGAAAAACATTTAATTTCTTAGTACACTGCTCTTTTCTTCATAGCATTATCCCCACAAACTTGGACTAAGATTTTCCTGACTACACTTCTGCTCTTGTCAAGTTTAACAAGGAATTTATGAATGTTTGTATATTTCTCTAATTCGAGCTCTGACATTCCTGTGACAGCACCCAAATACACACAATAATAACAAATGCTGCTTATATCGCCACATGTTAACACGAGCACACCTATGAAACACTGATGTACCAAGGTTATGAAAGCTGACCAGGCTGTTTGTACAGTGCTGTCAAAGTAAGCACATGGCAGTCAGTTGGCAACCTTAATTGCCAGACCTCGTATGTATAAAGACATATATAGAATATTATCCTCTGTCCTTTAACACATTGAACAATTGCACAATTTCATTTATACAACATTTATGATTTGATGATTTGTCCTGTGATTTAAACCATAAATTCATTTACGAACATTATATGTGAAGAATAATAGTTATCGCTTACCATTATATGCTATTTTAAGAAATTTATATGAATTATTTCCTTTTTATGTTCCTGGTAACCTAATGATACATATAGGATTATTTGAGCAGGAAGTGAATATTTAAATACAGACCCTCTGAATCCAAAGCCTGCATTCCTAACTTTAAAGCTATTGTTTTTTAAAATTTTTATTGGAGTCCCTTAAGTATATTCAATACAAATATATTGAAATTTGTTCAATATATTTGTTTTATTAAATTTAGAAACTTTCTTTGAACTGCTTTATAAAATCTGAGTTTAAATATGATTCCTACAAATTTCACTTAGTGATATATTCATGTATGTTAATGAAAATAAATACCTTTCATGTGATTCTGTCTGTTCATTTAGATCATTTTATTAATTATCATTTTTTAGATCATAAAAGTGTATTTCTGAATTTTAAATATATTTGCAACTAAGAGACTATATCAGATCAGTGTTGCTCAAAACTTGATCCATGAATTATCTGCATTAGATCATAAGGATTATTAAAAATTACAGAATAGATATTCTATATTTACTGAATATTTGGGGTTCTATCTCAATGGTTAGCACTTTTTTCTCACTATGCCACCAGTAGAGTGCTGTGGTGTCACAGCTCACAGCAACCTCAAACTCTTGGGCTCAAGCGGTTCTCTGGCCTCAGCCTCCCAAGTAGCTGGGACTACAGGCACCCGCCACAATGCCCGGCTATTTTTTATTGCAATTGTCATTGTTGTTTAGCTGGCCTGGGTCAGGTTTGAAACTGCCAGCCTTGGTGTATGTGGCTGGCACTGAAACCTCTGTGCCACAGGCATGGAGCCAAAGGTTAACACTTTTAATGATCACTGCTACCCAAGTCTTTTACTCTATGGTTTTAAGAACCTGTTTCTATAAGTAATTAATTAATCTTATGTATTAATTTTAGTAAAAGGAAATTGAGGCTCCTTTACATTTTTTCCCCCTTTTTGTTGAAAGTATTCACTTGTTTCTTATATACTTAGTAAGGATTTTTAAAAATAATGTATTTTTAAGCTGAGGATTGGTACCTATCTTAATATCCACATATAGTTTTAACTCATTCCAGTTTTTATGTCTTCATTTTCTTAATACTCTTCTATATTTGGGTAGAACTATATAATTTGAGTTAAAATATAGTTTTCAAGTCAATATTTAATCAATTGTGATTTTCTTCAAAAATATTTTAATTAAAAAACCAGTGTGAATTACACTGGAAAAGCCACTATTAAAGAGGTTATGAATCAAATTGCTAACAAGCTCAATTTTAATATAATATACATAACAACTATTATATGCAAGTTTAGTAATGAGTATGGTATGGGAGAAATTCTTGTTTTACATAGCAACGTTTTGAATATACTTATGCCCTGTTATTTCATGTGTAATATTAGGCAAATCACTTAACCACATTAACTACGATTTTAATGTCCTCATCTGTAGCAGGGGCAAAATATTCCTATATTCAATAGATACCATGAAGATTAAATGCGGTGAAATGTAAAACACCTTTTACATAACGGGTGTCCAGCAGATGCTAATGCCTTCTTTCCCTCCCCCTTCTATTTGTGTTTCCTGGGCTAATTAATCTCTCTGATCGCGCTGTCGTGTTGTACTTTTAAAGGTTCAACAGTTCTGATGCTAAATCATCTTCTCACCAATCCCCACTGTTATCTCACTTTTTTTCTCTGTAAGTTGTTATGAGAAGTGAGAAGCAGGGGGACGTCATCATTTTGTGCTAAGCCCTTCGTTAGAGAGAACCTCCTGTTATTTTTAATTTGTTTTCTTTGTTGTAGGGGTGACAAGATCTTTCCTCTTTTTAGTTGCTTTTTTAAAAAAAATTTGTTTTACCCCTCTCCCCCGCAAGGGTATCATTATACACAGATATCTAGAGATTGAGAATTATTAGTAGTATTTAAATTAGCTAACAAGCAATATAAGGCCATTTTGAGATTTATGATTTGAATTTGTTTATTTTTACAGGCTCCAAAACCAAGGAGGGTGTGGTGCACGGTGTGACAACAGGTAAGCTCTGTGAGGCTTGCATCCAGGGAGGGTGTTCAGAGCACCTAGGAGCCAGTCACTCAGAATGGAACTGTAAACAATCACAGTGTCCACAGAGGAGGGTTCCGAGACAGCACCAAACTTTTTAAAAATAATTCTTTAGGAGGTATTTCGAATAGGTAAATATTTATTATAAATAAATAAAGCACATTTAATTGCCAAGAATAATGAATTTGAATTGAGCAGCTACATTTAAAGTAGTTGTGACTTTGAGTATTTTGACCAACAATGTATTGGTAAACTGCTAGCATAAATCAAATGTCAAGATTACCATTTTCAAAAGATCAAAGTGAAATCTCCCATAGAGTACAATAAAATAGTCTGGCCCTCAACTATACCGATTATAATATTTGCCTGATGATTCAAGAGTACATTTTATGGGAAGGGGGGAGGATGGGTGGAGGGAGGGTGATTGGTGGGATTACTCTTACGGTGCATCTTACAAGGGTACAAGTGAAAATTACTAAATGTAGAATATAAATGTCTTCATATAGTGATTAAAAGGCCATGAAGGCTATGTTAAATAGTTCAATGAAAATATTTCACATTGTATATAAAGTCAGCACATTGTGCCCCATGATTGCACCAATGTACACAATTATGATTTAATAAAAATTAAAAAAAAATAATTTCATGGCATGTGGGTCACCACAACATGAGAAACTGCATTAAAGGGTCACCACATTAGAAAGGTTGAGAACCAATGCTCTAAGGAATATTCTTTCCCTCTTCTTGTTTTGATGTTGTCTTGTGAGAATGAGACTCTTTTTTGCCAACACAGGCATTGCAACCCAACCAAGGGTGGGAGAATGGTAGGATGGAAAAGCATGAGTCTTGGAAGATATTTTTGATGATTCATCTCTGGAACTGCTCAGCCCTGGACTTCATAGTATTAATGAGGAAAAAATAAACTTGTATTTGCTTAAGCTAATTTTGGAGGGGGGCATTGAAGACAAAATCTCCCTTTGTCATCCTATTGAAACAGAGTGCAATGTTATCATCCTAAATCACTGCAACCTCAAACTCCTGAGTTCAAGGAGTTGCATATCACCAGGACCCAGTTGATTTTTTTAATTCTTGCTAGAGATAGGGCCTCAAACTCCTGGCCTCAAGTGATCCTTCTGCCTCAGCCTCCCAGAGTGCTAAGAGTGTGAGCCACTGCCCCTAGCCACTTAAGCTACTTTTGATTGGGTTTCTACTACTTGCAACCAATGCATCCCAACTGGTTCTTCCTCTGAATTCTCCCTAATAGAAGATAATGTGATCACTCAAAAGGAACTCCTCACCTTGAAACCCACAGAGTTTCGTGAATCCTCACACTCTTTCTATCCTTTTGCCACAAATAAGGAGGCATCTCCCGCACACAGCACCTGCCTGCTGTCTGTGGACTGTGCTCTGGTGATTACCCTCTTATTTTCTATCCTTAGCTTTTTATTCTCTACACAAACCTTCCAAGCAGCAATTCAAACATCTTTATGTTCTCTGCCCTCAAACAAACAACAAACAAAAATACCTCCTTTGATGATGTTTTCGCCTCTGGCTACGTTCCCATCACTCTTCTCTCCTTTCCAGCAGACCACGTTCACAAGTATCATTTGCACGTGCTGTCTCTACCTCCTTTCCTTCCTCTCGTTTCTCTACTCCTCAGCAATAGCTCTTGCTAAGACCACCAGTGATGTCTGCGGTGTCAGAGTCATGAAACCCAGTAGACACTTCTCAGTCTTATCAGATCTAACCCCTTAGCAGCACTTGACACTCAACTGTCGACAATTCTTAGACCACTCTCTTCATTCTGCTTCTCGGAGACCACACACTCCAAGTTTCCGGCCACTCCTGTGGCCTCAGACTCTGATGTCAGGGATCCTTTTGATTCTGGCCTGAGCTCAAGCCTTTCTTTGTGCTCCATGTTGTCATCTCAGGATGATCTTATTTACATAGACTCTCAGATGTGTCCCTCCAGCGTAATCTCTCTGCCACACTCTAGGTTTGCACAGCTGATAGAGAACTTGAGTTCTCTCTCAAGATGTCTCGCAGATTTAAGATTTATAAAACCAAATTCCAAATTCTCCCCCTACTCAAGAGTGCTCCCCCTTGGTTGTCTACATCAATCAAGAACATCTTTATCTACCCAGATGCTCTTATAAGAAGAATGAGTGCATCATTCCTAACATAGCCCTCACCTTCAATCTCAAGTGCCTCCTCAGCCTGGACTTCAATTCCAAATGAGCCATCACCAAGTCCTGTAGATGATGGCTCTAAAATATTCCCTACATCAATCTGCTCCTATTTGTTTCCACACTTACCACAATCCACAACACCAGACTTTCACAATAGCTTCTTAACTGATTTTTCCCCAATCTCATTCTAATCCATTCTTCACATAATAGCCAGGGCAATGGTTGAAAAGGTAAATTTGATTATATCACTTCCTGATTAGAACACTTCAATGGCTACTACCATTGCACTAAGATAAAAATCTCCTCCTTTAATATTGCCTACAAAACATTGCATCGATTATATCCCGTGGACCATCCCAATCCTATCACATGTCTCTCCCCATGACTCACTATGGCCCAACCACAGCAGTTCCTCGGGGGTGCCAAGTTCAAGGCCAGCTCTGTGTAGAACACTCCTTGCCAGGATTTGCCTTCTATTCTAAATTTTTGTCATTTCCCTTCCTAACTCCCCACTCGAAGTTATACCCCATTATGTATACACCATACCAAAGATACAGACAATGTTTATCATTAGTCACACACATTTTATCACTTCTTTGATATTTCAAACAGTGCTGCTATAAACATTTTATATATCATATGTGTTCAAGAGTTTTTCTCCAAGTGTTTTTTGAACTGTGGGTCCCAACATGCTAGTAAATTAGCAATATCAATTTTTAAGAAAAGAAGAAAGAAAAAAGAAATAGAAGATGATACACTGGAAAATACCAGAGTGCATTTTATGTAGTAAGTGTAATCTTTGTTTTACGAAACTTATTTCAACTGATGTGTATGTGTGAGGGTACATGTGTGTATTGGATCATAAGGTAAAATGTGCTATCAGTCTATATTGTAATACTCGATATATACCAATAATGTTTTTTATCTTGAATATTATATCTTATATGTCTTGTAAATGCAGAAGTCAAATGTGACCTAGGTATTACAATTTCAGAATGGTTTTTTCTTTCTCAAAATGTGTATACATGTTTTTTTTTCACCCTCTGTAGATTTATTACTGCTGGTCAAAGTTAAAAAAAAAAAAAAAAGATTAGCAAGCCACTATTTCAGGGTATATTTTAGAAACAGATTTCTTGAGTCATGGCATTCAATTATAATTTTGAACACAAATATAGAAAACCAAAGGCTCCAGTAGAAACTGTGTGTGTGTGTGTGTGTAGCACTTTGCCTTGGTTTCCTCTTGTTAGTTTCCATAAACTTTTGTTCACATTCACACTGCCTTTTTTTAAAGGGAAAATTCTAAGAGTGAAATATCTTACAAATACTTTATAAGGGGTGAGCTGTTTATGTAGAAATCAGTGTTGTTTGAGCACACAGCAGTGACAGAAACCAGGAGGTCTGAAGTTTTAGCGTGCATTCTCTTTTCATAACTTTCCACATCACCAATTTACATTATGGCTAGAAATAAATCCCCCGTGTTTATTTAAACACTAAAAGAGCAGAACACATTTATTTTATTGTGTAAAACTCCACTGGAAAAATCCTGGCTGCTTAGGATAGTAATCCCCCATCCATGGACAAAATACCATCCCTATGTGCTGTTTTCTATTCTTGTTCCATTTGGTGCTGCCCTTTAACCCACCTTTACTGCAAAGTAAAGATCTGTAACAGAGCCAGGCCTCCCCAGCCAGAGCAGACAGCTGCCTTGTGTAGAACTTGAAGGCAGCTGAAGGGCAGTCTACCCTGAAGCATTTCAGTACTGCCCGCCTCTCGATATCAACCAGATGACCCTTGTTAAAATCCAAATACCTTATATAGGGGAGGAAGTCACATTTTTAAATCATTATTCATTAGCCAGTGAATTGGTTTAGAAAGCAGGATCAGGATCGTGAATGAATGAGATGGAATTTAGATTCTAGGGTGAACTGGGAGGCAGCAATGGTACTTTAGTGAGGGGCAAACTGTGTTTCTCTGCTGGACATGGAGAAAGAAGGGCTAGAGACAGACTCTGCCTGTTCATAGTTTTGCCTCTACATACTGTGGAGCCATCTTGGAAGCACCCTGAATCACAGCCAGCATCTTAGCCCAATTCTACGCACGCTCATTCACATGCTTCTCCCGTTGTGAGGCGCTGGGGATTGCCCCACGCTCACATTCAAACAGCTTCTCAGAAGCCAGAGTTTGCAAGAAAGAAACCATCCAAGTTTATAGACCATGTTCTTCATGTGTCACCTTTTTATTTCTGTTGTAATTATCCTTAGGACTGGCCCGATGCTTCTTTTAGCCAACATTGTTTTTCCAGTCACCGCCAAATAGATATTCCACTTGAGCAAAACCAGTGCTGCCCTGTAGCCTAAACCAGCAATGGAAAGAAGAATGCCACATTTAAAAAGCAATAAAAGAAAACAAATCAGATGGAGAACAGGTCTGTTTCTTGGGACACATCAACCTTGCACCATGTCATCAAAGACATTTTTTATTGAAGAAGATGAACAGTGAGGTTTGGTTAGATAAGATTGCCCCATAGCTGATGTGAGATGTCTTTGGTAAGAACAGCAATAATGAGAACTTAGACCTAGGCTGAGATTGCTGCCAAGACTCAGTTATGGGGGAGAGTTGCAAACAGGCCACTTGTCTCAGGTATTCAAGATGATAGATTTTGTTTCCAGGAATCCAGTGGCTCTGCATTTGGGGCAGGCCGGACGGAGCTTCCAGAGCCCACAACTACTATTCATTCTCTGGCAAAGTTTTGATAAAACTCATTTATAATGAGGTTTAAATGAGAAACAAGGTTCCTTGTGTGGTTTTGACACTTCTCCTATTAGAAATTCATGATGCACGGTATCATATTAAGATATGTTCCACAGAGAGGAAACCTGTCTTTGTTTTATCCAAAGTATCCAAATGTATTTGACCATGGACCTTTTCTTGACCTCAGAATAACTATCAACATTTTGGGGCAGTGCTAGCACCATGAGGCATGCATTCCATCAAGTTAAATGATTGCATTTCCCATTCTTCCAATGAATAGTTATTGGGGCCTAGTATGACACAGCTTCATGGAGCTTACATTATTTATGTCTCACCCACAGTTTGTTGTACAGTTAATTAATAAACATTAGCCAAATGATCACACAGCGAGGACAAAGCTGAGCCAGGGAAGCCCTGAAAAGTTCCAGGCAAATGAAGAGATCTGGAAGCAGGAGGACAGAGAGGAGGAATGAGGGGAACAACATTCCAGGAAGAGGGAACAGCAGGTATAAACAGCATGGTGCTATTCAAGGAAGCAGAGTGAGGGCAATCTTCCCATTGGAGGCTGAAGAGGGTAGAGGCCAGATAATGTCAGGAAGTGGGAGGGGAGAGGATTTGCTTTAGCCTGAGGGTGCTACTGGAATGACACCACATCTGCCTTTCGGGCACTTGCCAGGTCCCGGGTAGAGACTCTTAGATCTTCTAAAAGGCCCTGCAACCAACTCCCATCTCCCTGCCTTCCAGCCAGCTTCCCAGTGTTGAATCATCACACAGACAGGCATCAGTGTTTTTGTTTTTCAGAGGAGGAAACAAAGGTCAGAAAAGCACGTGACCTGTCAAGAACATTAAGCTACTCAGGGACAGAGTCAGGTGTAAGCTCACATCTGTGTGAGTCCAAACCACATGCCAAACTAACAATCTCCTGAAAACATGTGCCTGCTCAACCCGTGTGCCATCAGCCACTGCTTCCCCAGAGCATGGAGATCGTGAGCGTTCCATGGGATTCCAGCCTCTGGGAGTTGGGTAGCGGGGGTGTGACAAAGGCAGATGGCACGTTCGGTGCCAGGAAGTATAGGAGTAAGAGACAAAAAGGCACCTTCTGGACTCACAATGCAACTCTGAGTATCAAAAATGGACACAACTGGCCAGGTGCGGCAGCTCGGGATTGTAATGCTAGCACTCTGGGACGCTGAGGTGGGCCTGTCCCTTGAGCTCAGGAGTTCAAGACCAACATGAACAGGAGTGAGACCCTGTCTCTACTAAAAATAGAAATTAGCTGGACTTTGTGGTGGGCACCTGTAGTCCCAGCTGCTCAAGAGGCTGAGGCAGGAGAATCACTTGCGCCCAGGAGTCTGAGATTGCTGTGAAGTAGGCTGATGCCACAACACTCTAGCCTGGGCAACAGAGTGAGACTCTGTCTCAACAACAACAACAAAAAGACACAATTTTTCATTCCATGTTTTAAAACTAGCCTGTCACCCCTAAGCACAGATGGGAAGGTCAGAGTGGCCTTCGGAAGTCCTGGTCTCCTGTGGTTCTAAACCCTAACAAGTGCCAGCCATCTCTAGATGCCCCAGAAGCACAATCATGTGGCTCCTGTGGGCCTCCATGCCGGTACCTTAGACACTCTCTGGGAAGCGGGCTGGAAGGCAGGGGGATCAGAGTCGGTTGCAAGGCCTTTCAGAAGATCTAAGAGTCTGGCAGCCTGTTTCATGTGTGGAGTAAACGTGTGTCCTCAGAAAGCCCCACATCTGCCCTACTTCCTCTCTGGACCTTCTGGAATATAAAGCGACAGATGGGGCTAGAATCCCATTCCTCTGACATCCCTACATCATACACTCAAACACACACACCCTATTCTATCTCTGCACTTATAAACATTGTATCTTGTGCCTGCTGGAGTCCTAATAGCCAGTTAAGTAGTTCAGGAATCCTGGGGTCTTATAGCTGACAATGGTGCAGGTTGGCTCTGCTCTGGTGCAATGCCATCTTTGGGGCTGACACAGCCCTACGGTGCTCCCTCAGGCTGACCGAGTGAATACTTCCTGGCCTGCACAGGAGGTGCTGGGAAGCGCCGAGAGGAAAACTAATACCTGGAGGTCCTTTCTGCCCTTCGAAACATCGCTTTCTCCAAAACAACCCCTTGGCAGGGCACAGGCTTTGACCACACATAAATTTGAGTTTGATTCATGACCTTGCTGTGTGACCCTGACAAGACATTCAGCCTCAGTTTCTACATCTGTAAAATGAAGATCTAATTAATACCTGCCTCCCGGGGTTGTTGTAGCAATTAGCTGAGCTCTTATAAATAAATCAGTTCCCCCAGGGCTGAGCATGCAGCAAGCCCTCGATGAATGAGGGAAATTATCCCCCAGAGATTGCCAGAGCCGGATGTGGGTGCGCAGGTGGGAATAGTCAGGAAAACCTGCAGCGGTGTGGTCTCTGGCTCTGGCGACCCCTACCCCTTTCCACTCTGATCACCAATCAAAATCCAAGAGTCCTTGAGTGAACTAGAAAGTGGCCTAGGCTCTCAGCCTAGGCCCATCTCCTTGGGCCAGGGCATGTCTCCAGAATTGCGTTCGCACAGGGGCATAGGTCAGGAATTACCTTCACAGTAGCCCTGCCTTCCCCTCTTCTTAACTGTTCCATCGTGGACAGACACACTCCCTGCATCTCACTTTCATCATTTGTAGACTGAGAACAGTAAGGACACCTGGCCTACAGGACATTTGTGCAGAGTACGAGATACCACACAGAAGGTGCTGGAGGGTATGTCATGATGCAGAAAGAGGAGTGATGGCTCCAAAATTTACCCTAAACTGGAAAACTGCCAATCACAATGAGTCCACAGATGGATGATTACACTATCAATCAGTTATAACTGTCTGAATTTTTCCCTTTACATTAAGTATCTGTTCATCTCAACTGTGACACATATGGATTTCACAGGGCACCTCCCAGACTCCCTAAATTAGAATTTCTGAGAGCAGAACCTGGGATCGTATACTTAAGAAAAAAATGTTTTAACTGCACCAAGCCAAAGCTGCTAGCCACCGGCCTACAGACCGAGAGTGACCTGGAGTTGGGGTAGAACTCTCGAAGGCTAGCATTGAGACAATCAAGTCGTACGTATGGCAAGGACAGAAACCTGTCCAGGCTGGTTCATACTCTATCCTTAAATAAGAGTTAGGCTGGAGTGGGAAAAGATATATTAGGAAAGTCTCCAAATGATTTGGACCTTCTGGATTTGTCTGATTTATCCGCCAAATAACCACATTTGATTTATTCCTCAAGTTGTCACCCCCAGGTGTCTCATAAGTGACTTAGGATGGAATGAGGAGAATGGCCACAGTAGGGGGACCACACCCTCGGGGTCGAAACAAGGTGAGGAGTAAGTGAGGAGACTCCCCCACTGCACCCTCTTAGCTGAAATCTGCAAGTATGGACTAAAATGGCACGTTTTAAAGCAAAAAGAAACATTGACTACTATTCAATTTGTGTGTCCATGAGAGATTCAGCTCATAGGTCAAGAATGTGTCCTGCCCTATAATATACTTTGCATCTGAAGATACATTCAAAGTGTGACGTGTAAGCAACACAATTATGAGAAAAACATACTGACTGCTGTCATAGCATTCTTTTCCCATCCTCTTCCCCTTGGGACATTTTTATACATTGCCATGTTATTGTCCCAAGGATCTTGGGAGCTCCAAGGGAAGGAATCTGTCCCAATGAAACTGACACAGAATTCTCATGTTTGGTGGGTGCTCATCAAACACTTGATAAAATACTGCATAACAGGGGACCTTGTACTTTGTGTTGCTAAACCTGGTTCCAAGATAGGGCTGGCTTGTTTGCAAGGAACCACCCCAGCACCTTTCATCAGGCTGTAACAAAACATCCCCCAAAGCCCCCAGAACTTGCCCTGGTTTGCTTTCTATTGCTGCTTGCTGAGGTATTTCTCACTGCCATCACCTGAGTGCCAGGAAATGTGGGTCTCTAGAGACCAGGCCCGTGGGATTAACCTTCTCTTCTCCTTTTCCCCACAGCACAGCATGTAGAGTGCTGGATGAAGGGTGCACACTGTTTGTAAAGAGCAAGTTGAACTCCAGTGTCTCCATCTACTCAACTCACTGGGCACAGGTTTGGAGCAATGAGCAGTCTCTTGACTGCTACCAGGAGTGGGATCTTTCGTAGCTCCATCCTTTGAATCCCAAACTGTCTTGATAATTGACCTTGGTTCTGCCATTTTGTTTTAAGATCCCTGATTTCTGGAGAGGGATAGCAACTTCTGCCCAGGATCTGAGTTTCTCTCCTGAAATGTTCTCCCCTTATAACCACTGACTCCAACATCGACCGATGTCCATAAGTGCAGTGTGGTAGAAGACCTAAAATTAAGGCTCAATATTAGGTGCTGCCTTGACATCTCATAAAATCCAGAGGTCCTTGAATGGCCTAACTGCAGGTTGCCACCCCCATTCTGCTCCTTTAGATAAGGTGTCCTAGCCAAGCAACCTTCCTTATCAAAGTGACTGAGCACAGTTCCTGCTTCTCCCTGACTAGTAGGTCTCAGTTCCCTGCCAGCTCACAGAATTATTCAAACAAGCCAATCACATCCTCCCACAGCAATCAGGAGGCATCATAACCTCTTGATACTATGGACTCTGCCTCCCACAGTCCCCTTCCATTCACCGTGCTTCCAAATGTATCCCCAACATGGCCCTGCACAACAGGCAGGGCCTGTTCTCCCCCAGGCCATAAATACAAAGGGTGCCCCAAAGTGTATACACATTTTAAGAGAGGAAAAAAGTATTAAAATTGTAATACCCATGTCACGATTGACTTCTGCAATCATAGGAGATACCATGATACAATATATAAGATAACAAACGTTCTTGGTATCTATTGAGTATTACAATTTTAATACAGTTTAAATTGTAATACTCACTATATACTGACAACAAAAGATGAAAACGAGTCATGCTGAGCACCTCTTGTCATTGCAGAAGTCAAATGTGACTTGATATTACAAATTTAATATAGTCGTTTCCTTCTTTAAAATTTGTACACATTTTGGGGCACCTTTTGTATATGTGACTGATAAATTGCTGTTGCTCTCATCTCTACAGTGCTGGGGGTCAGACACCCAGCCATCCTTCTAATCCTAGAGCAAGAAACTGTCCCTCACCAGTGGGGTGAAGAGGAGGTGATGAAAACAGCTCTCCCACACCTTTCCTGAAATGAATCCCATGGCATGAATCCTTGTGCCCCCTTTCAGCACTGCTGAGCCACACCTGTTCCCCATGGACTTGGAGCTGCTGCTGCCCTTCTGCAGTGCTCTGGCTGTGCTGCCCACTATCCCGCTCAGCAAGTTTCCTACTCTCTAAGAGTACTCTAACCGCCAACAACAATGACGTAGGGAAGACACAGCAACAACTTCTTTGAAGTCAGTGAAAAGTAATTGAGTATTTCACTTTCTTTCTCTAGCAACTGGAATATTCTCCAAATCCTCTTTAAGCCTACCCACAGACAGCTCACCATCCTGAGAGTCATCCACACAGATTCTGAAAGTAAACGGAGTTTTGTTATGAAGACCAGATATCTGTCATGAAGATAAACACACAGTACTTTACAAAAAATCCACTACTCTGAGGGAGAAGCACTTCATTTTTTTCACTTTCCTGCAATAACTTAAGCTGACTAAAAAGTGCTCCTGGTAGGATATGTTATTAACTGATCAATCTGCTTCTATTATTCAGTTTTTGCAGTGGGCCTTGACATCCTGCCAGAAGCCTATGTTGCAACTACTGAATTTTGGTGGTCTTCCCATATTTCAGAATGTAGAGCTTCCTTCTATAACTTTATGACATTTAAGCAGTCCAGCTAAAGATTAAAACTTTATTTATTTAGATTATCAGAAAATATAGGTGATCATTGATCTAACTTCACATTGGAGAAGGCCAAATTTAAAAGCAATTAAGAAAACATAAAGGAACAAGTGATAAATAACTTTATAAAATAGGTAAACTTCTGCAGGCTTAAATTTTAAATTCCTAAATGAAGTTAAAAGTCAAGTTGAGGAAAAGATGAAACGTATATAGCTGTTAAAGTGTTCATGGTGTTATTATAAAAAGAGCTCTTAGAGAAAAGACAAAGATAACTGCCCCAGTAGAATGCAAACTATTCCAATTGGAAAGTCATTCAAAGATATGATTAGGTAATTCATGAGAGAAGAATCACAAATTGCCAATAGGACTATGCAAAATATCCATCCTCTCTAGCAAACAAATACATGCAAATTAAGGCAAGAATAAGGCACTACTTTTTGCGTGTCAGATGGGCAGTGAGCAGACTCTTCCACCTTGTGTCTCAGCAGTAGGCAGAGTTCATCTCCTTCCACAGAGGTAGGAACACCACCTGAGCTTGTCCCTCCCCCTGGGCGTGGAATCTCAGATGTGACAGCAGAAGATTGTGTGTCAGGGGAATAGGCAAAACAGAGACTGAGTAACAGCTTCTTTGCAACTGGACACAGTAAGATTGGGCAGAGAAGAATCCAGGCATCTCTGGCTTGTGGGTTCTGCCTAGAAGCATCATTTTGGGGATGCAAGGAGACAACAAGAGACTTCTGGACCCTAGGAGGAGGACAAAACCAGCAGAGAACTGGCAAGTGGTTGTATTTGTTCAGTCTGAGGCTGTGGCTGCTGCAGCTGTAACCACAACAGCAGCAAGATTGCAAACAGGGAAGGCCTTCCCTGTGGGTTATTTTGTTTTTTTGGACTTGGGCACTTGGTTGAACTACCTTTGGAGAACCTGGGGAAGAGCAAGGATGACTTTAAGCACTGTCTAGGCCCTAGGACTGAGCCGCTGAGCCGGAAGGCACCTACTATTGTTTGGCTGTGGGCTGCCCACACAACCATTGTAGGAGAACTGCCCCTGCAGTCTCCGCTCTCAGGGTCACAGAGTGAGGCTGGAGCTTGGGGCATGGAGACCTTCAGTGAGTGATCTAGTGACTGAGCAGCCCCAAAGGCTGGGATTGAGTACTGGGGAAGCATGGAGATTTCAGTGTTTGGCAGTAGGAGGGCTGCCTTGCAACCTCGGCCATCAGGGGCATAGAGTTTGGCACACTGACTAAGCGGGTAGCCACTTCAGGAGAGATCCCAGTGACAAGTGCTTTCCTGGGAAAGCTTCTGCTTAGCCCAGGTTAATGGTTTAAAGTGTCTTTTAAGCAGGCTGAGGAGAGATTTAGGTTCTCAACCCTGCAGGATTTGAGAAATCAGCAGAGGCCTCCAGTCAACAACTCATACAGCTGTATCAGCATTGTGATTCACATCTCATACCACAGAAGATCACCTGTTTCCCAGACAATATTCAGCAAGATATATATACTGCTTTGGCTTTTTTTTTTTTTTAATTTCAACATTTTCCCTCTAGATTTTTCTTTTTCTCCTTTTCTTTCTTCATTTTTCTAGTTTAAATATGATTTTCCATTGTTGCCCTCTTTAATAATAAGAGCTTAGTTTTTGCTAGTGTTTCTGCCCCTATTATTTGGTTTCCCCCCTAATTTTATCTCGTAAGATTTTCTGTTTGTTTTGGTTTGATTTATGCTATTTTTGTCTTTCTTCTCTTAAAGGTGTAAGTGGGGTAATGTGTCTGAATAGACCAGTAAATAGCTGCTGACCTCAAGGGAACACCCAATCCAGCACCCCCAGAGATTGGGTGTTTTTAAGGTTGGGTCAAAGTACCCTACCATACACCTTTATTACTTTTATTATCTCCCACTTTCTGTGCCTCTCATCATTTTTAGGGCAAGAAAACACTCATGAGGAAGAATCAGCAAAAAAATCCTGGCAACATGAAATACCAGTCCAGAGCAACCTCCCCAAGGGACTGTGAGGTAGCTACTACATGGGATTCCACCTATAAAGAAATGTTAAAAATGACAGAAGGGGAATTTAAAATACAGATGATGAAAACAATGAAGGAAATTGCTGAGGAAAGTGGAAAATAACCAAAAGGAAATCCAAGAACAGAATCAAATAAGAATGAATGATATGAAGATTATAGAAAGGAGATAGCAGAGCTGAAGGAATTGAAGCAGTCAATTAGGGAATGTAAAGATGCAAAAGAAAGTGTCAACAACAGATTAGACCATGCAGAAGAAAGAATCTCAGAGGTGGAGGACAAAGCTCTTGAGATAACTTAGATAGTTAAAGAGGCAGAAAAGATGAGAGACAAAGCAGAACATTCACTGGCAGAATTATGGGACTTTATGAAGTGTTCAAACATATGAGTTATAGGTATCCCAGAAGAGGAAGAAGAATGCCCCAGAGGAATGGAAGCCATTCTAGAGAATATTATAAATGAAATTTTCCCAAATGTCACCAAAGATTCTAACACACTCCTTTCAGAGGGATATCAGACCCCAGGTCATCTCAACTTAAATAGAGCTTCTCCAAGACACATTGTGATGAACCTGTCCAAAGTCAAGACAAAAGAAAAGATTCCACAAACTGCCAGGAATAAGCACCAATTGACCTATAGGGGCAAATCCATCAGGATGACTGCAGACTTCTCTAATGAAACTTTTTGAGCCAGAAGAAAATGGTCATCTACCTTTAATCTACTTACACAGAACAATTTCCAGCCCAGAATTATATATCCTGCTAAGCTAAGCTAAGCTTTAAAAGTGATGGAGAAATCAAATCTTTTACTGATATGCAAACATTGAGGAAATTTGCCACAACAAGACTAACTCTAAAGGAAATACTTGAACCTGTTTTACACACTGACCATCACAGTGGACCACCAGCAAAGTAAGCACCTGGAAATT
>CAUYRH010174302.1:0-16198 GCA_963574655.1 Perodicticus potto
GTGATTAAAAGGCCATGAAGGCTATGTTAAATAGTTCAATGAAAATATTTCAGATTGTATATGAAGTCAGCACATTGTGCCCCATGATTGCACCAATGTACACAATTATGATTTAATAAAAATTAAAAAAAAAAAAGAAAATGCTTTCTCAGAACTAGTTTGTCATTATGTCCTAATCTCTTTAAGGTAGTGATTAGTCATTATTGTTCCATGTAAAGAAAGCTATGGTGGTTTTTAGACTTATTACTATCTCTGCATTCGGGGGGGGCTTCTAATTATTAGATAATAAGAGGGAAAGGGGATGAAAACATCACTTATTGATCTGCTTACTGAAGTCACCTCTGAAAGTCATCCAATAGTGCCTGGCATATGCAAGCACCACTCACACAACAGCTTCCTTGCTCTCTTTTTCTCTTGTCATCCTTCATCCAACCTGCACCCTACTTCCTCCCAGTGCAATAAATCTTAGTGAGACCAGCATCATGATTTAAGGCTATATCTATAGTGGGTAGAGATTTGGTCAGAAAAGTGATGGGCAAAAAAAAGAATTGAGGGAATTTGGAATGAGCTGAGTGCTGAGATCCTGTAGCCACCAACCTCTCTTACTTCTTTCTGATTCAGATCAGGGACACTTGGGCTATGTGACTGAAGGGGTCTCTCTGCCGCTTCATAGTTCTCCTTTCCAGCTGCACATCTCAGGGGCCCCCTGAAAAAGCTCTAGGTAAAATGCCCCCGGCAACACCTTTCCTGGATCACCATTCTGACAGGCAACCTCACAGACTCTTTTGCTTTAAAAAGTGTATGTAAAGCAGCAGTTCTCAAACCTGAGAATGCATCAAAGTCTCGAAAAACCACAAATGTCTGGTTTCTGATTCAGAGATGGGGGAGGGCCGGAGAATTTGCATTCTTAACAAGATACCCAGTGATGCTGATGCTGTGGGCCCAGAACCCAGACCAAGAACCACTGGAGGAAATTTGCTCCTTTTCTAGCCTCAACAAACCATTAATATAGCTCAAGTCTACACAGTTACACACCCCTAACAAGTCCAAGACCTAGGCGTTGGCAAGATTGCTTTCTTCTGAGCGCTCTCTCCTCAGCTTGTATGTGGCCATCATTTCTCCATGAGTTTTTTGGTCCTCCAAGACAGAGTCCCACTTTGCTGCCCAGGCTGTGGCATCAGCCTAGCTCACGATGACCTTAAACTTCTGGGTTCAAGCGATCCTCTTGCCTCAGTCTCCTGAGTAGCTGGGACTACAGGTGCCCATCATAACACCTGGCTAGTTTTTCTATTTTGAGTAGAGACAGGGTCTCTTTCTTGCTGAGGCTGGTCTTGAACTCTTGAACTCAAAGGATCCTCCTGCCCCAGCCTCCCAGGGTGCTGGGATTACAGGTGTGACTGCCACCCCCGGCCTCTCCAAGTGTTCCTACGTGTCCTCTCAGTGTGCGTCTGCATCCTCTTTTCTCTTCTTAAAGTACAGCAGACACATTATATTAGGGCCCATCCTAGTGACCTCATTTTAACTCAATCACCTCTTGAAAAACCCTATTTCCTACCAGTCACATTTTGAGGCCCTGCGGGTTAGGATTTCAACATTTCAATTCAGCCCCTAACACTGTCTCATCCTCTTTCTGGTGGGAGATGGCCCATTTTCCACATGTCTCAGCCTCCCTTCTGCCCAGCTTCTTGGGGGGACCCAGAGCCTCTCAGATGGTAACGCAGAGCTGGCTGTGCAGCCGGGCAGCCATGGCGTGGGCTTTGGTCATCTGCACAGCAGCACCTACCTCTATGAGGTCTCCATAGCCAACACCAGAGATTAGTAGGGCCCAGTCACACAGGAAAAGGGAAGAATCTTCTCTTGCAGAGAAACAACTGGCTCAGAGCAGGGTCATTATTCTCCTAATCTCCGGATGCACTCGGCTCTGCTGGCACCTGCCACCCCACCTCACATTCCACCTGGAAATGGCACTAGAAGAAGCTGGAATAGAAAGAGGCTGAAGGGCCTGTTGCCTGGAGCCCATACTCTTTCTTATTGTAATACAAACAGCTCTGGCTGCTAGAAATCTCTGGCCTACGAAGGAGAAGAATCACTTCCTCCTACTGGGAGTGATAATTCCTGATGCTTTTTACACTTTACGTAACTTTCTTTCACATTTTGAATTTGATCATGGGGTCAGCCAGATTAGTGTAATCATTCCCATTACAGAGATTAAGAAAGGAGTTTAAATAAACAAAACGAGGACATAGGTTGCGATCCACTCCACTCTGAGGTCCGCCTTCTCCATTCTACTCTACTTACTTCATTCCTTTTTCCTGTTCAGCACTTCCCAAAATGTGATCATGCACACAGCCTCCTGGTATTTGGGGGTATGTTCACCCAAGCACCACTCACCAATTAATGATGCCCATGGAAAGTGAGGTCCTGATTAGAGTCTGGCAATATATTGGTTTCCCAGGGGTTTGATATGCTATATTTTTTCCTAATAGTCATTAAAATCATTATCAAAACCTTAAATTAAGTTATTAATGTAGAATGTAGTCTCCATCTCACACTCCCTTCTCCCTGCTGTGATTTCTCTGTGGAGCTACAAAGGCGTCTGGACAGCACTGTTTTTCGAACTCTTGGCTGCAATCCACACCAAGAAATAGATCACAATGCAACACAGCAGTCACATACATACACATATATAAAACAAAAACCAGTTTCACAAGATAATACTTGATGTGAGTGTGACACGGGCCATTTTCTATTGTTTTTTAATGCTTGTCGTGATCCACTAAACTGATTTTATGACCCAGTAATAAGTTGCTTCCTGCTATTGGAAAAAGTAATCTATAGAATGTTCAGTCCAAACTTTGAAAGCCTGGCCTTCCGTTGTGTTTGCACCTCCAGGGAGAGGAGACTGCAGGAGTGGGGCTGCAGAGCTCTTAGTGCCCTCTCATCACACACCTCTGTCTGTCCAGGCTCAGCTTGCTGTAGCCACCCGACAAAAGAGAGAGCTTCCTGAATGGGGAGACCACTGCAGGGCTCAAGGTGAGAGTCGGGGTCTCCGCTACACACTGAGAATTGTGAGATCCCCACACTGGGGAAATACAGGTACCATCTCATCACCCTTCCAGAGCCATCTAAACTAAAAAGGAGCTTTGGTGCCTACAGAGTGGAGATTTACCGTGTGGAATTTTTACAGAGGTATTTTAAAGGCCTATTTTAAAATGTCTCTTCACAGATGCCTGAGATGCCACCATTAGAATTTTTTCCTTTGATTTATGCATTACCATCCCAAGAGTATTCTCTACATGAGGGCTGTCCAGAAAGCACCCTATTTTTATTGTTATATTCACAATGGCTGGATGCTTTCCAGAAAGCCCTCGGATACCCAAATTACGTTCCTAAAGTTTTCCTTTCTAGTCTGACCTTACCTATAAGTTCCAGAAGGTGATTCCTGTTTTAAAGGGAAACCTAGAACAGCAGCTCTTCCCCTCCTGGTACGGCTCAGATCTCTTTGGCACTGTGGTGAAGCCCCTGGCATCTCTTCTCTCAACAATGTTCTTAAACGTACACAGGAAATGTAGAGGATTACAAAGGAAATTGATGTAGCTATATACGTGTGTGTATATACATGTGTATAAAACCAGTCCTTTTCATCCTGTTGTAACTTTTACATGTGCCTCAAAATATTGTTTACTCTCATCATTTAACCAAGTTCCTTAAAAAGAAAAGTATTAAAATATTTTTTAATCTGTAATACTTGTTTAACCCCTGAAATAAAACCTTGAAGGAAGCAGATGTAATAAATAATCTAGAATAGTAATGAGTACAAACAATATTTCAAAGTATCTGTAAAAAATCATACTGTGATAAAGATAGCTGATTTCCCATTGGAGGAGAAGTCTTGGATTCTGGTAACACCACTGTGGTTTGTCTTCCTTCATTTGTTGTTGTTGTTGTTGCTGTCACCGTTTGGCCAGGGTTGGGTTTGAACCTGCCACCCTCGGTATATGGGGCCAGCGCCCTACCCACTAAGCCACAAGTGCCACCCTGTCTTCCTTCATAATGGAAGGAAATGCTAGATTAAAGTTAGAAGTTAATGAAATTAGAGATGTGACTTTTCTTTCTCACCCAAGTTCATGGATTCCTTGTATTGTATCCACAGACCCCATGTGGAGAGCCTAGGTAT
Organism: Perodicticus potto; assembly: GCA_963574655.1. NCBI lineage: Eukaryota > Metazoa > Chordata > Mammalia > Primates > Lorisidae > Perodicticus > Perodicticus potto. The sequence goes on from CAUYRH010174302.1 coordinate 4,178, forward strand.
AGAGAATTTTCTAGCACCTCTAGTGTTTCCTTTCCTGTCCTATCCTTGAGCCCAATTCTGGAAATGTTGTGTACCTGGTTCCTTTCCTCCACCTTCCTCCCACTTCTCCCCCTTGACCTTCTGGCCAGCCCAGCTGCTCTGAATGGGTCCCACACTCAACAATATCTGAGGATGGCCCTAGTGATGTTTGACTCCAAACAGTCCCTAAATCAATTATTCTTTCCCTGAACTTTTATTAGAAGATCTGTACCTATCTCAGTGTGTTGACAACGTGAACAAGAACCTGTCCCCATTTAAAGCAAAGGCTACTTTGTCCTCTGACCCTGCATATAAATAATATCTCACATCTTTGTTTGGCAAGTGGGAGTCTACTGAGCTCAGCACAGAACCCATTAAGAGCAGAGCTGAGATATCCTGCTAATGAAAACCAGTCCTCATACCAGAGGGTGCAAAGGAGAATGCCTTTGGGTATTAGTCAGTGACGTATCAGCATGTAAAAAGACAGTATGGCTCAGGGGGTCAATGGAAAATAAAAGTGTTCAAAGTCCTATGTAAAAACAATCAATTTCGACTTTCTTTAAATATGTACTGTGGGCTGGTGGACTTCAACTTAGAGCATCCAACACAGCTCTGAAGCCAACCTGGGGCGTTCTTTCTAAAAACCACAAGGGGCTAGGCACCCATAGCACAGTGGTTACCATGCCAGCCACAGACACTGAGGCTGGTGAGTTCAAAACCAGCCTGGGCCAGCTAAACAACAATGGCAACTGCAAGAAAAAATAGCTGGGCATTGTGGTGGTTGCCTATAGTCCCAGCTACTTGGAAGGCTGAGGCAAGAGAATCAATCTCTTAAGCAAGCCCAAGAGTTTAAGGTTGCTATGAGCTGTGACTCCATAGGACTCTACCCAGGGCAACAGCTTGAGACTCTGTCTCAAAAAAAAAAAAAAAAAAGACCACAAGGATCATCTCCACAAGCTCCCCAAGAAGCAAGGGGGCTGCCTCCACAAGCCACTTAAGGGCCAAGGAAGAGAACTGGGTTTGCTCAGTTCTGACGACAAGTGGGTAGGAATTAAGTACATCACTATACTTAGGGTCGCAACGTTTTTTTGAAAATTCTGTTTCAACCAGGTAACTATTACAAACTTCTTAATTTTTGAGGGGAGGAAGTAAAATTTTCCCAGAATATCCCAAAGGTATTCTGGAAATGACTTAAGGAAAAAATGGATCTTTAGGGACTGTCTCTAATATTTGGGGATAAATAAGGGTGATGACTTCTATATCGTTGCATTCTCCATCTTTGTTACCCCCAACAAGACACACAATCTTGAATTTGGAGGTTTGCCCTGAGAACCAGTTTTTCTCTTCTTAGGTTCATACTTCAATTCTTTTCACATAAGCCCCTAAGTCTACTACCCCTAGTTCTAATCCCGGGGAGGGACTGGTAGACCTCTGGGAGAATTGGCAGGGTTAAAGATGACATTTAACACTTCGGAGGGACCAGAGGAACATTCAAGAGAAGAGGAACCTCTGAAGACGGTAAGCAGCAGGGAATGCCTGTGAATGAGATGGGGGAGGGCTAGCCTGGGAGCAAGAAACCACGCTGAACCGGTCTGCTTTTCCCAGCCAGCCCAAGTTGCTGGGCAACTTGAAGTTGCCTGATCTGATTAAAATACTACTCTCCCTCTCTCCTTCTCCCAAACCAAGCTGGCCCTATGCATTTGGGCAAGATGACAGAATGCAATCCGCACCCAGAAATGTGTAGCAGGCAGACAGGGTACAGTTACCGTAGCAACAGCAAGACTTCTTGCAATCCGAAGAGGCTAGGCAGAACTGGAGGCGGGAAGCCCTTCCCACTTGGAGAGGACTACTGCGATACCAAAACTGACCTGTAGGGGCAGCAGAGGAGAAAGACTCAGGGCAGGCCCACCTCCCCCAACCCAGGGGCGGGGTGGCCTTTACTAGTACTTTCCTGTCAACACGTGCACCTTTGTCCTGAAGGGGTTGTTCTATGTCTCATCCAAATTTAACCGCAAAACAATTTCTCTACCATCCTGTGTGGCAGACATAACGCACTGGCATCTGAGTGACACGAGGAGCTGGGAATTAGATTCTTGGAAGGACCACGTGAGTCTGTTCCCTGTTCCTGGAACACAACCTACCAAATCCTGGAAGATTAAAATATCTACTGATCTAAGAATTGTCTCGTGGCCCTTTTGGTGGACTCATCTGTGCTGCTCTGGGGTAGGAGCCGTCATCAGATTGTTCCATTTCCTTCTTTCTAAGGAGTCAACTCAGAATCTTTCAAAGTGGTTACTTACTCTGTTAAAAGGTGCTGCTTCCTCCGTAAGGGACAGGGCAGGTGGTGAACGTGGTGATGGATGTGTATGGGTAGTGGCTCCCTGGCGGATAGGGGAGAACTTCCTAGAATGTCTGCCTCCATGGGTCACCACACTTGAGGGTGAGGCTCTGAACCTCACAGGTTCAGCTTAACACAGTGACACTCTGACAAATGCATGGCAGTCACAGGCAGAAACTGCCCTAGAGACCATGTGACAGTGTATTAAAATGATTTCCCAAGTGAAAACCCAGATACAATGAGTTTAAATTGGGCTATGTGACCTTAGATAAGGTTCTTCAACCACTTCTCTAAGCCTCAGCTGTGAAACAGGGGCAATAATAGCACCAACCTTGCTTGATGGAATGAGCATTAAATACACTTTCATGTACACAGTGCCTAGCATCCTACATGACAGTGTAGAGGCCTCAGCGTTATTAGCCCTGTAGAGTAGTACGGGTTGCACACCCTTCAATTTTGGAAGGTACTGTCCACAGGACTCCAGTGTGAAAGGTGCCCCAGAGTTGTGAAATGCACTATTGATATGGCTGTACACGACAGCCCTGAATACTAATCCCCACTGTGCAGAGTTATTGTAAAAATTACAGCTGAATACCTGTGAAGTACTTTTTACACTGTAGGCACAGTAACAAATAGCTTCTCTTAGTATTTTTACTGTAAGTTTTATCTGGCGGTCTAATAGCAATATTTGCACAGACTATGTCTTCCTATTGGTAGGTTTGCTCAGAGACTAAATTTGATTAAAAGGCTATTGAAGAATTTTGAATAAGTGAAAGGAAGGTAAAAATCATCTCAAGGTTATTCTCATTCCATCAGTATGAAGGGGCCTCGATTCCAAAAGCATCACTCTTTGGACTGCTGGGATTTACCATTTAAAAAGAAAGCCTCCCACACTGAACACAGGCTCCAGCAACACTGGCAAGTCTTTATTCTTCCGTTCTCCTTTTCTGAGTCTCTATTAGTTGCTAGGAGCTTCTTTCACTACATTACCTCATGGGCCTACTACAATTAATTAGATAACTGTATCTCTTACATTAGTTAATCTTTAAATTGGTCTCATCCTAATGAAATTTTAGGGAAGGCCCACAGGCTCTTTGATGAAATTTGAAAGGGCCCTTAGTCTCATCAGCCACAATTTTTAGAAATTATTAACTTAAGCAACATTACAGCCAAGAGAATCCGTTGAGTATGAAATTCAAACCACCCATCTCTCCATATTCATTCTGGAGGGCTGCTAGATACATTTTCTCCATGTTGTAACCAATGTGAGCACTCTCCTTTTTGTTCTGTCTTTTTGTACCATGTTATTTTATAAATAAAACTTCAATACTGATCATGTTTTAACGACAAGTTATTCCAACAAAATATCATTTATCCCAGCACGCTGAGATATGTCCCTCCAGTGTGATGTTCAAAAAATCTCAGCCAGCAGATACGATGCTTATATGACACAAAGGATAATGAAAGACATGAAGCAAACAAAGAAATGAAATAAACTGTACAATATTAGAGTTGGGAGTATCTTAGGGGACTCTCTGGTCCAATCCTTTCATTTTACACATTTGAAAACTGAGGCCCAGTAAGGCTACAACGTAATTAATTCCCCCTCCATGGGGGCGGGACCAGCTCTGGCAACGGGGAGGAGTTTCCCCTGGCCTTTTGGGACTAGAGAAGGGCTCACACAGCCCCAGTACTGGACGGACTGCCGCTGTGCAGGCAGCCCCCAGCAGCTTCACAAAGGGTCAGCACAGAGGCATCGATCCTCAGGTCCTCACTTTTAAATATCCCCTGGTGGGGAAAGGAAGGCATCGGAGCCAAACATGTGGCATTCGTCCACTCCCACCCAGCACTTGGAGGCGCGAAAAGACATCCCAAAACGGAGAACCCAAAAGAGACGGGCAGTAAGGAACTCCCACACGCCTCGCTTCTCTACAAGATAGTGAAGTGTGCCAAACATGGGGGCGACGGGCCCAGGGGGAGGAGCTTGGAAGAGTCATAAATAGAGGCTACAACATGAAGATGCCCCCCTCCTAGATTCCTCTCCCCTACCCGTGGAGTCAAGGGGACTGGCATGTAATGGAACGGTGGGACTGGGAGGGACTTTTGGGGCCAGCTGCCCTTACTGATTCCTTTGATGGACGTAGAGACCAAGACCCAGAGTCAGGAAGAGTCATTCAGAGTCACTCACTGGCTACAGGATGGAGCTGTCCTGATTCCAGCCCAGGACTCTATTCTGGGGTCCATCTTTTGGTGGGTCTAGGAAAAGTAAGTAGCAAGAACTTACAGAGAGAGGGAGGTATAAAAGATGCTATCAGTTTATTAACAAGGCATTAACTGACTGCAGTGAACGAGCCACACATTCTCTAAGATGTCGCATTTGTTACTTTGGGGACTCTTTTTGACTGTAGCATCCTAAGCAAAATGAGTAGCTTGCATGCTTATATTTCTTCACCTGTGAATTGGGGCTAATAATTGGACCTACTTGACGAGAATTTGTGTGAGTTACATGTGAAGCATCGATACCCAGGCTAATGCTGTGTTGTTCTATCCTACAATAGGTTGCTGCCTCTGCCCATGTTGCTTCCTCATAGGGAAGTTTCATTTCTCTAAGGGGATTACATTATCCACTGTCTTCTCAATGTGATGTCTGTGCCTCTCTGCCTTTGAATCAAGAGCTCCTAAGAGTTCCAGACCACTGTTTCCCAAACTGGAGTATTTGCTGAGTGTTACAAATTCTTGAAGTAGATTTTTTTTCATCTTCTTAATTATAGATTTAGGAAAACCTACCTTATCCCTTGAGGTAAGCGAGATGTACCTAAGGGGTGTGGGCCCCCCTCCCCTCTGCAGAAATTTCCTTTCCGTTTGATTGCCCTGGTTCTAATCATTTGAGAAGAGGGCAGCCCCAGAGACTAAGTTAGAACTGAAAGCAGGATGATAAGAAAGAGACCCAGGGTGAATGACAGCTTTGGAGACGGGCGAATTGCAGTTCTTCCTCTATCCTCTGGGAGCTGGCTGTTTTAAAGGATTGAGGAAGTTAAGGGAAACTGGGAAGCAAGAAGGTGGGAGGGTGGGAATAGGAGTCTGCAGAGAAGAATTTGTTTTTCCTTTAGCCTCTAAGAAAACCAAGAGAGAAATGGTAAACGAACCCTCTGCTCAGTTTGCCTAGGATCCTTCAGAGGGCTCAGGATGGCCTCCCTGGAGGTTGGCCTCCAACCACACAGGCTCCTTGTGCTGCCACTGCTGGGACCGACTCCCGGGGACGCTGCCCAGTCAACACAGGCAGAGGTGGCTGGTGACCCAAATGTGCTTCTGATGGCTTCCAAGGGGAAAAGAGGGAAAGTGACAGCGGTAGTGCTGACACATTCCTTGCTTCCCACTCAATGTGGCAGAGCACTTTCTGAAGACCTTCCAGACTGGCCAGAGGAGCAGACAGTAATGCTCCCAGTTGCACAGAAATGGCTCACACAGTTGGCCAGAAGCTGGGGGAACTCAAAACACTTGTGTGCAAGGAAGAAATATAAGTAGCCCTGGAGGGAACACCTAGACAGCTTTACTTCCAGACAAGGTGTAAGCATCCCGTTTTATAGACGAGGCACTCAGCCTGGGACGTGAGGGGGTTGTCCAGAGCACAGAGCTTTCCAGCATGGAGAGAGACAAGTGAAACCTGGGCCTGCCACAGCCCCCTGTCCTCTCCAGCCCAGGGAGTCTGGAGTCTTTTCTAGGGTATTGTGCGACCCCAGAGCCTGTCTCCCCTGGGAATTCTGTGCACTGTCACCTCCTCGAATGCCTGTCTGCCCCTGTCTTTTCTTCCTCCTGAGTCACCGCCTCTTTCTGAAAGTAACCTAGCTAACCAGTCCTATGGTTACAATTTTTACTCCACTAATCAGCACCAATATTTATAGGTTTTAGTAAAGAAATGGGCTCATTTGGATATGTTTATGTGTACAGTGCACGTCTTTATTAAGGCATTTTCTTTTTTTTTCTTTTAGAGACAAGACCCTCACTATGTCACCCTCAGTAGAGTGCCGTGGCATCATATAGTTCATAGCAACCTCAAACACTTGGGCTCAAGCGATTCTCTTGCCTCAGCCTCCCAAGTAGCTGCGACTACAGATGCCTGCCACAACACCCGGCTATTTTTTGGTTGCAGTTGTCATTGTTGTTTGGCAGGCCTGGTCTGGGTTCAAACCCTTCCATGTATGTGGCCGGTGCCCTAACTGCTGAGCTATGGGCAATGAGCCTATTAAGGCATTTTCAACATGCTATAAAATAAAGAAAATGCAGCTAATACTACTGAAACTCATATTTAAAGTTAAGAAATAAAATATTACAGACTGAGTCAAAGCCTCCTGTGCACACCTCCCCAGCCACACTCCCCTCTCACTCCTGCTCTTCCGGACATAACCAGAGACTCTAAACGGGGCATTTGTCATTCTACGTGTATCTTTGTATCAACCCATTATTCTTTACATAGGCAGGTCTCACTCTGCAGGGCCATAAAAATAGCCACACAAACTGTAACTATCCAAAAGGCTCTTAAAATTCAATGGGAAAAAATACAGTTGTCTTGTGATCTTTAAAATTTTGTTGTCGAAAACATTAAAAACTCTCTTTTGGGGGAAGCACCAATGGCTCAAAGGAGTAGGACCCCAGCCCCATATCCCAGAGGTGGCAGGTTCAAACCCAGCCCCGGCCCAAAAACAAACAAACAAAAAAAATTCTCTTTTTGTAGGTTACAAATGTATAGGGAAATTTTTAATGTAGTAAAATCAATGTTTAAAATACTGATTTTTATTTAAATTGTTTACTTTAAAATATTAGAAACATTAGAATTTTTTTCGTGTGTAAAAATCCACTCAAGAGTAGTTTGAATAACACGTACCTCCTCCTTCTCACACGTGACTTACAACACAGAGTAAACATATTTCCTCGACTTTGCAAATTTTCATACTTCTTTCTATGCTTGAATCACCTTCCAATATTTTATCCTTTGCACTTTTGATGCTGTGCAATATTTCCAAGGTTCCTTTATTGCAAACGTTTTGCCGGCATCACCTCCTCTGGAACATCTTCATGTTTCACCACAACCACCTTCCTCATAATGTCACTGAGTGGTCCTCTCTAGCCATCTCTGACTGCGAGAGCTAGAGTCCCCCTAGTGGTGGCAGTGTCCACATTCCCACGCCCAGCTCGCTCTTCTGTAATTCTGTTTACATTTGACTTGAATTCCACCTATTTCAGCATTATCACTGTTGGTTTGTCTGCTGTGCTTTCAACTCCGTTGACCAATTTCCTCTTAAGTTTATCCAGTTTTGCAAAAGGTCACGTGGGTTTATCACTGGCAGACATGGAAGCCGCAGAGCTGTACGTTCTGCTGTCTGTGTATAAATTGGCCAGCAGATGTACAGTGACCAGTCACCTGACACACTGAAGAAGAGATCGTGATGTGCATACATTATTTACAGAGAGATTTATGGAATGAAGTACCAGCACGAAAGTTTGTACTTTGTACAATTACTCACAGCCAGTATTCTAAGGTAACTCACATTTTAATTGTGTTGTTGGGGAACTCATTCTAAACCATAACAGCAATCCGTGCATATGGGAACTGAGCAGAGCAAGGACTTTATACTATTTCATATATATATATATATATATATATATACATATATATATATATATATATACATCCCAAGGCAATATATGGAATTGTTTTTCATGCTTTTAGGTTTTATATAGATGCTGATCATACTGCATGAAGATTTCTCCATCTTCCAATACTATTTTTTCCTTCTGTTCATTTGCATATCTGTGTGGATCTCCCCTGGATAAAGCCAGGAACTACTTGAAATCAGAGTTCTGACTCTCCCACCAGTTGAGGTACTCTCTGGGGACAGGGTCTGATCTGTCCTTTACCTGAGATCACCTGAGCCCAAAGGCGCTGTCCATGGCGCTGTTGAGAGGAGGACGGATGTAACTAACCACAAATAGTTTGGATCAGAGTCACACCTCAGCTGCTGGAGGAACCACGCAGCGAGAGCTGGGAAGATGACCGTGGGCAGAGGTCCCATCCCCCAGCATCTTGCAGGGCTCCAGTGAGCCCTGGGGGCTGTGGCTGTAGGCTTTTCCCATCTGGACCATGTCTCCACTGTTCATTGCCATTTAAACTTAAATTGACTTTAATAGCATCCAATTTTCTCAAGTGCTAGAGAGACAGACAGTTTACAAAGGGAGTGTTATTACCACCTCCTCTTCCTTCTGAATTCCCAGATGGACATTAAAAAGTCATTTCACCTGACATTTGGCCCCCAGCCCCCAGAGAAGTAACCAGAAAGATGGTATTAAGCCCAGAGCTGGCGGTCAAAACTCTGTAAGGTTCCCACATTGCTTTTCTTGGGATCAAAAGTACATTGCCCACTTCTGGGTGTGTGTATGTGTGTGTGTGTGTGATGCAAGTAAGCCTGCACTTCAGCATGCTTCTCTGCCCACATGTGGGCTTTGACCCCAAGGAGAAATGATTAGGGGTGAATGTTACATGTTGCGTGGGTGCGTGTGTGTCTTCCTCACGTGTGTATCTTTAGTGCTTGGCACATGGAGGTGCACAGTAAATATTTGCTGGATAAATGTTAGCAGTTAATCAACAACAAGACTGTACAACATGGCAATGCCCCTTTCATTTCAACAGCATATCCTTCCCTGTTCCTACTTCCATGTCAGGAGAAGCCAGCCGGAGCCCCGGGTGAGTGAGCAGGGAAAGTTTGGAGACTATGTACCTCCTGCCTCTGGGGTGTTTGTGATACGAGTGGTGTCCATGAGTGAGTGAGTGTGTTTTTCATCTGAAGTCAAAACCTACTACCAAATGGAAGCCCTTCTACCTTGGGACCCCTCTCATCCTCGCACCTTCCAGGCTTAGCCTTGTCCCTTCCTGGGCTTGAGCTGCTCAACTTTGACTCTTTCCTCTCCTCCCCATGCACACCACCTAGTGACATGACTAGCAGCCATGTCACCCACAACCCATCCCAGAGCACAGAAGAGCCCCCTCAGATCACATGAGCCATCTCCAAGCTCAGACCTGGGCTGCTCTGACCTGGCAGTGATCTCAGGGGAGCAGTATGGGAAAGCTCATACCTTCACCAGTGTGTGAGTGCACACGTATGAGCATGTGCGGACGGGCTCATGAACACTCCACATGGCTGGGCTGTGTCCCAGGTCCCACATCAGTATTTCAGGCTTATTCCATAGGGCGATTACTCTAGGAGTCCTTTCTGGTAACTGATGCTGTGACTGAGTAACCAATGTGTCTGTATTTGGGATCTACTGACTGAGTGAAAACAAAGACAGATACTAAATGAGACCTTGACAGTCTTAGAACTGGGCTGGGTGGTGCTAGTCTGGTGCACAATGGGTGGCACTGGCCGAGAGGTGGACAACAGCTATGAGAAAACTGTGCAGGCCAGGGCAGACGCATAGGAAGTGGGAGCCCACCAGGGGCAGCAGAGGGGGCAGCATTGACAAATGATGGCCAGAAGCTTTTTAAATAGAGAGCCAACTGGGATACCAGGAGGAGGCTGGGATGGCATCACCAACATCCAGAAGCAATTTATTTTACTAAGCACTTCAATTCAGCACGTGATAAGAATTCATGTGCATCTGTGTGACATTCAGGCATCCACTTGGCATCTGCAGACCCACCAAATGGTGCTGGGCACTGTGCTAGGCCCAGGAGGGTACAGAGAAGGAGAGAGGTCTTTCACAAACAGGGAAGCTGAGGCTCTGAGAGACTGACGTGTGTGTGGTCAGGGTCCAAGTAGTCAGGACTGGACCCCCGGTCTGCCTAATTCCAAGTGCTACTCCCCTGTACGAAACCGATTGTGATGGGGGAAGTAGAGGAGCTCGGCTGACTGGAGGAATTACAAGGCTGAAGCTAAATTGCCCAGGCGATACACAGATAATGACAAGCTGGGTCAAGACCTGAGGTTTTCTTGAGAGGAGTCTTAGAGCATCCAGGAGCTGCTGAGACCGCAGGATCAGGGATCAGTATCACACCAGCAGCAGGGAGACGGGAAGGGAGGGTGGGAGAGGGGAGGGGTACGTGGCACTGTGGGGGGTGTTCCAGGTGACTGTGTCTCCATAATACTGATGCCAGCCCCAAGACGTCCACCATCAGTCCGTAAAACCTGCCCTGGTCTGAATCCATGAATCCATTTATAGGTCATCACAGTTCTCCAGTTAATGGTCCCATAACACACATCTCATATGGCCAGTGGGGCTTATCAACTCCAAAGCCTCTTTTTATTTTAAAAACAAATCCTTAAAATCATTCCTTGATGAGGAAGGCACTCATGCTGACACTTCCGTGGGAAAGAAAAGAAGAAGGAGTTCCCAGGTGCTCCCTGCAGCTGTGCCTGGGCTCTGGCTGCCGTCTGGGACACCACGTGACCTCCCGGTCCTTGTCCCTCTATCCCTTCGAGGGGAACTGTACCTGCACATTCCTGTTTCTCAAGGAACAGGAATTACACTGTGAGCATAATTAGCTCACCTTAGTCTATCACTGTGCTCCCTCTCACAAAGCTTCTGAGATTGTCTCTAATTACGATGACAAATCTCCTGGAGCCTGTGGGCTGCGGAGAGGTCTGCGCCAACTCTGGACTTTAAAGCAAGTGTGGCTTTTATTTTCATTTTGCAGCTATTGGCTTGCAAGTTGAACCTCCATCCTGCCCCTGTCTTGGAGGCTGCATGTCTAGCAGTCAACTTGACAGTTTGCTATGATGGTCCCATGGATCCCGAAGTGGGACCGTACTGTTAACACTCCTCCAAAACTGTTACTACTCCTCTGGACTCCTCCCCACTATTGGCATCAAATTCACCCACCAAACATTTATTTATTAAGCATTCACCTTGTGCAGGGAAGGGGGAAGGATGGGCCCCCACCCTCATGGAGGCTCAGATCTCTCATCACTGTCCTTCCAAGGAGTTCTGGCAAGTAACCAAGGAATCATCTTAGATGGATCTCTCTCTCACCTCTCACCCCCGCCCAGTTATCACATGCCCTCAATAGCCCCTTGAATTTTTTTTATTGTCTTTATTATTAAGTCATAGCTGTGTACAATAGTGCAATCAAGGGGTACAATGTGCTGGTTTCATATACAATCTGAGCTATTTTCATCAAACTGATTAACATAGCCTTCTTGGCATTATCTCAGTTATTAGATGAAGACATTTGTATTCTGCATTTAGTAAGGTTCGCCTGTACCCTTCTAAGATGCACTGTAGGTGTGGCCCCACCAATTACCCTCCCTCCATCCCTACCTCACCTCTCCCCTCCCCTCCCTTGCCCCTTTCCCCATATTCTTGTGCTATAGTTGAGTTATACCCTTCATATTAAAGCTATAAATTCGCTTCATAGTAGGGCTGAGTACATTGGATACTTTTTCTTCCATTCTTGAGATACTTTGCTAAGAAGAACATGTTCCAGCTCCATCCAAGTAAACATGAAAGAGGTAAAGTTTCCATCTTTCTTTAAGGCTGCATAATATTCCATGGTATACATGTACCACCATTTATTAATCTATTCGTGGATCGATGGGCACTTGGGTTTCTTCCATGACTTAGCAATTATGAATTGGGCTGTAATGAACATAATAATGTGATTTTTGGACTTCTGG
>CAUYRH010174306.1:0-28619 GCA_963574655.1 Perodicticus potto
AATTTCTTGTGAATCTCCTAGGCCTCAATTCCATGAATGGGCTGTATCCATTCATTGATACACTCATTCACCTTGCCCCTGGCGGAAGGGACTGTATTCATTCGTTTCCTGGCCAAGGAACCCATACACCTATATATACCCCGAGACTAAAAGCCTAAAGCTGGCTGGGGGAAAGACTGGGAGAGAAACGGAGAGAGCTTTTCTCTCCCCACTTGAGTTCTCTCTCTCTACCAGGAGCTTTTGTGTTTTCTGTATTCTTTTCTGTAAATAAACTCTGTCTTACCACTGGAAAAACAAAAGAAAAAAAAGAAAATGCCATGAAGGCTATCTTAAACAGTTTGATGAAAACATTTCAGATTGCATATGAAACTAGCACATTGTACCCCTTTATTGCACTAATATACGCAGCTGTGATTTAATAAAAAAAAAAAAAGAAAGAAAGAAAAGAAAATTAATGCCCCAATTCAGTCCTAGTGCAAACACTTTTCATGAGTTACTCAGTTTAAATCCAGAAGGAAAGGAAGTTGAGGGCGCCATCCAGAGGCCCCATCCTATACTCTCCTATTCATAAGGCAGCACCAAAATACTAGAAGCAGAATAGCAGACCTACCAACTCTTGTGCATATTTGCAAACATACACATATTTGCACATACTCATTTGAGCCACAGAGCAGGTAACAAAAAGAGGGTTCTGGAACCGAGACAGAAGTGGAATTATCCCATTCTCCTTTATTTGTTCCCAGAAATGTACACAAACACGTATCAGAGTAAAATCCAATGAATCCCTACTTTGCTAACTCATAATTTATGACATTTGGGGATGTTTATGGATTTGGAATGTACCTTCCCTGCTATTCCCATAGGTTTCCACTGATTTTCCCTACTTTTTTTACTTTTTTAAAATTGTGGTAACATATACATAGCAGAAAATCTACCATTTTTGCCACATTTAAGGGTATAGTGCTGTGGCATTAAGTACATTCACATTGTTACACGATAACCATCACGACCGTCCACCTCCATCTCTGTCTTCTCAAACTGAAACTCTATATCCACCAAATACTAACGCCCCATTGCCCCTTCACCCTAGACCCAAGTAACCACCATTCTACTTTCTGTCTCTATGAATTCATTAATTAATTCAACAACCTAAGCCTAAGTCTGGCCTAAAATTGGAAGTCCAACAGAAAGTACTCTATATACTCTTTCTTTCTTTTCTTTTCTTTTTTTTGTGAGACAGAGGCCCACTCTGTCACCCTGGGTAGAGTGCCTCATGGTGTCATAGCTCACAGCCACCTCAAACTTGGGTTCGAGCAATCCTCTTGCCTCAGCCTCCTGCGTAGCTGGGACCATAGGTGCCAACCGCAATGCCTGGCTAGTTCTTTTATTTTTGGTAGAGTCAGGTCTCACTCTTGCTCAAGCTGCTGTCAAACTCCTAACCTCAAGCAATACACCCTCCTCATGCTCCCAGAGTGCTGGGATTGCAGGTGTGAACCACCACGTCTGGTGGAAAGTACACTTTCAATAGCAAGGTCAATGTACATGAAGGAACACTGTGTGTGTACATGCACATAAAAATACAAATGTATACATGTTTATACACACACACACATATATACACACACAGAGAAAGATACAGATAGAAAGATGGGTACAGAGAGAAAGAATTCTACACAAGCAGAGCCATCCTTCCTACTCAAAATCTGCCAACAGAGCAGGTCAACAAAGTAACTGCCAGATTCTTGCACTGGGCCTGCTGCCATCTCCCACTCACACACTGATACTATCCATCTCTTTGAAAGGCGGATTGTTTTCCTAGGCATGATTATTCACCAGCTGCTCTTGGTAAGCAGAGCCACTTCACCCTGATCAAGCATTTCAGTAACCTTCAAAGTGGAGTGGACCACAGACACAGATGCCGCAGGTCGCGGACAGCCAGGAGTTCGTGAAAAGCAAAGCTCTGTCTCTGTTTTTCTGTCAGCCTCCTGGTCACATAAAAGCTAGAGCTTTGACTCCTGAGCTGCAGACATCACTTCCTTATAACAGCCTCATAGACCAAAGGATGAATACACATATACAAGAACAGGAAAAGAATGATTCAACACAGCACAAATTGGTTTTAACAGGTAGAGAGAAGCGGATGGGATATGCAAGGGACCTCAAGGATAATGTTCCATTTCTAAGCCAGCTGATATTGACACAGGTGCTTATTGTATTATTCTCAAACTGTACATGGAAATGTGTAATTACTTAGCAATTTGAGGTCAACAGTACATTTCTTAAGCCAAGTGGGGTCTTATAAGCACTGATTGTATTATTTTTAAACATACAAAACTTACATATAATTATATAGTAAACATACAATAGAGACTCTGTAAGTTGATATCCCAAGCAGCTGGTCAACTTAAGGAGGGATCAACATAAGGAACTAGGCCGACCGTACTGATAGGTACGTGTGGTGCGTGTCTGGTCTATGAACATTAGGTCAACTTAAGGAGGTGATCAATGTAGAGACGTAACTGACTATGGTAATTGATTATGGAGGTTCTATTGTACATAAATAAAATTTTCATAACTATCAAATATTTGATATTTCATAACTATATCAAATATTCAATGAACTGGATGTGGTGGCACCGGCCTGTACTTCCAGCTAGATGGGTGATTAAGGGCAAAAGGATCACTTGAGCCCAGGAGTTCGAGGCTACAGTGCGCCAGAATCATGGCTGTAAATAACCACTGCACTCCATCTTGGGCAACACAGCAAGACCCCATCTCTAAAAATAAATCCATTATAGTCATAATAATTTTTCAAAGTCATGGTGCCTGCCCTGAAGAAGCTCATGGCCCCATGGAGAAGACAGACATGTCAACAGGCAGGTGTGCACTAGGCTGAGAGCAAGTCCCCCACAGGAGACCAGGAAAGAGGACAGGAAGGACAGCCTCCCAAGGACAAAAAGGAGAGAGGGGTCATTGCCTATGGAGGGAACAGCAACAAAGTGTGGAGGGCAGCATCTTTGAGCAAGCTCAAAGAACTTCAGAACAGCTAGTAGGGCTTGGGCCACCACTAGGCAGCTGTGGAGGTTGAGGCATGCTGCAGGCTGGGACAGGCCCAGGAAGGCCTACAGGTGGCAGCCCAAGGGGGGTGCTGAGGCCGGGCTGTGCTGGAGGAAACAGAGTAGGAAGATGCAGCGTGCAAGCAGTGAAGCTGGAAAAGGCAATGAAGCCACCTGGGAAAGACAGTGAGGGCCAGGCACGGTGGCTCACACCTGTAATCCCAGCACTGCGGGAGGCCTCGGCAGGAGGATCACTTCAGGCCAGGAGTTAGAGAACAGCTGGGTAATGCAGTGAGACCCCTATCTCTACAAAAACTAAAAAATATTAGCCAGGTGTGGTGGTGTGCACCCCACAGTCCCAGCTATTCAGGAGGCTGAGGCAGGAGGATAACTTAAGCCCAAGAGTTTGAGGTTGCAGTGAACTCTGACGATACCACTGCATTCCAGCATGAGGGACAGAACAAGACACTGTCTCAAAAAAAAAAAAAAAGAGAGAGAGATGAAGAAAAAGGAGGCGAGATCCTGGATGAAGAAGATCCTGGGGAAAAGTGACCAGAAACCACCCACGAAAACCATACTGTGACCCAGGAGGTGCTGGCCGTGGAATGTCAGATATGTTACCTGCACCCCAGACGGTCCGGCAGCGTTCTGCTCAGTGTGTGGACACTTGTCATCCATTGTCCTTGGCTTCTGCTCTTTAGCTGAAACACTGAGACTTTGGGAGCAGTGGTACCCAAACTTGGCAGGGCATTAGGATCATCAGGGTATCTTTTAAAGGCCAGGCCACACGGAGAGTGATGTAATCAAGAGGTGAGACTCTGGCACTTGAAGCTCCACAGGTGATTCCAGGGGAAACCAGTACTGGAAACTCTGTTTTAAGGGGATGTCCTATTTAACATCCTAGTACACGTGGAATTCAAATGCATCACAAACTTAACATTCATGACGCTGGAGCATCGTCTCTTTGCAGAGTCTTCTCTCCCCCCACCCCATCCTTTTCTTGTTTCTTGAAATGTGGCTACAGCTACTAACTACCACATGTGGACAAAGTGTGGTCTATAACTAAAAACTGTTTCCATACTTCTGCTCTAAATCTTCTACCTTAGATAGGGCTTCTGCTAGGAGTCCTGGACCCCACAACGAGACCTCCCATGAGGAAGGTGCAGGGAGACAGCAACTGTCTGGCACTGTCTCACTTCCCCACTCAGTGGGCCAGCTAGCAGTTCAACATGCAGCCCTCTTCATAGGGCCAGACACAATGCAGGCAACTTTCATCATGGAATCCTGCACTTGATCCTGAAGAGGAAAAGGATACTGGGAGGTGAAATCAGAATAAGATCTATAGTTTATTTTACTGAACCAGTGTTAATTTTTACATCTTAATACATGTGTGATGGTCATATGCATAAGCTATTAGCATTAGAGGAAGCTGGGTGAAGCGAACACTATACTATCTTTGCAGCTTTTCTATAAGTCACTCCAAAAGAAAAAGCTTATCTAAAAAACACGAATTACACGCGCGCGCACACACACACTCACGTGATTTATGGACCTGTACATGGCAGCAGTAAGGGGTGCAAGGCAGACCGCCTGCGTTCAACATTTCTCTCTGTGCTTCTGACTGAAGGCAGCCCCTGTGACTCAGATCTGTAAAGTGGGACTCGACATCATAGAATGGCTGGGAGGTTAGACAAGATTATGAATTTAACGACTCTATACCATGCCTGGCACAGAGTCACAAAGGAAGCTAAACTGGGCCACCCTAAAATAAACTGCTTTGTTTGGCGCATTGATTATTCTGAGTTGAAGGCACTTGAAAGACAGCACATGCTGGAAGAGGCTTTCTGTGAGGTCCTTTTACTGACTAAGATAATTCTAGAAGGAATTCAACTGTCATGAACCCCCTCCCTGGGAGTTTCATCAACTCGGGAGGATGGATTCCAGAGCGGAAGAGATACCACACCCCGAACTTGGTGACAAACTCCATCTCCCATTTACTGTTCTAGGAAGCTGTTCCTGAAAATCCTTTACTCTCTACTAAGTCGCCCACAGCCTCACCCCTTCCTTGGGAAGAGGGTATCTGAGATTTCAACTCTCACTTTGGGGGGTTACTTACCATTTTTTTTCTATGCAGGTAATATTAAAAATCAATAGCTGCATATAGCTTTTCTCCTGTTAATCTGCCGATTGTAAACTTCACAGACCCAGCTATGGAACCTAGGAAGGTAGAGAGGGGAGTTCTCCTACCCTCCATCACCATTCACTAACTAGTGTTACCTTCAAACAACAAAGACTAGGATTTCCTCTGGAAGAAACGGCACCTGGGCTTAATCACCAGGAAGGCAGAGTTCAAGGCAAGTATAAGCCAGAGCAGTCTCTGTCTGTACTGACGAGGCTCCTGGGGACCAATATAATCTAGACACACAGGCACACAGAAAGCCCAGCACGGGGGTCATGTGGACAAGCTCACCATTGACCAATACATCCTGACTCGCTGATCCAATTTTCTGTGATCTGCTTTACCTCCTTTTTATGTCTGAATCTCCTTTCCCCATCCAGAGCAGGTGGTTGAGGAATTCAGTGGCAAGAGATTTATTTATAAGCCACATGGAAGTGTTGACTCTGAAATCTATCAAGCAGCCTCTTTCCATTGTGCTATTAATTCTTGTAAACGATTGTCTTTTTCATGTAAAGTGCTACTCAAAAATCTAATCACCATCTGAACCTCCCTCAAGAGTGCTGCTAGATACAGATGGATGTCTCTAATGAATTTTTTAACTGCTGCCCTAATAAAATATGGATGAACCAGAAAGAGCTTTCTATCAGCTATTATTTCTAAACAACTTCAGTTTCTGCTCTTATTATTTGCAGCAAAGACCTGCAAGCTCTTGTATCCACCCTAACAAAAGATGGCTTTTTTCATGCTAGTCCTTCTGTAAAGTTCACAGTTACCTTTTCAATGCCATATTGCATATGTGGGCTTATTTTCATGGTTTCCTGAGTGTTCCGCTTTGCATGCCAACTTTGAGATGTGTTTATTTAAAAAAATGATCCCAAATTGTCAGCATTTCACACACAAGTAGTACCCTGGAGACTGAAGCATCTTTTGAGTAAGTCCCTACTTTGTACTAAATTTTTATTACTCAGAATTTAAGCCCACATCAAAGGTTTTTGCTGCTTTAAATACCTGACCTTAAAAATGATACGATTATAGAATCACTGCAAATGTCCTGCTCTGTGGTTCTCCCAGAAACCAAGGGGAAATTCAGTATTTTTTTCTACATTTCAGTATTGAAATATGGTGTGTTGGTATGAAGGAATAAGAAAAAAATCAGCATAATATGACTCCTATGTTATAATAATCTACATACCAGAGCAGGTGCTAGGTATGACCTGTAATTTACCTGGGTCTGAGACATAAGAAACATTAATAATAGAATACGACTGTCTTTTATCTGTGCTTGAGGATTCTTCTCTTACATACAACTTCACTGGTCCCACTTCATTTTTTTAAAGAATAACAAAATTTCTAAGGAGTTGTGTTCTTTTTTTGCATCTATATTCATAAGGAATATTGGTCTACAGTTTTCTTTTTTTTGTTGTGTTCTAGTGACTTCATAGAAAGAGTTGTGAAGGATTCCTTCTTTCTCAGTATTATGGAATAATTTCTGCAGCATGGCTACAATAATTTCTTCATCTTAGATCTAATAGAATTTGGCTGTGAATCCAGCTGGTCCAGGGATTTTAAGTTGTTGGAAAGGTTTTTATTACTGATTCAGTCTCACTGTTCGTTGTGAGTCTGTTCAGGATTCTGTTTCTTGCTGGTTGAGTCTTGGGAGACTGTGTATTCCAGGAACTTGTCCATTTCATCAACATTCTCTAGTTTATGCACCTGCAGACTTACATAGTATTCATGTTTGATGTTTTGTATTTCTGTGGTGTCACTTGTAATGTCACCTTTTTCATTTCTCACTGAGCTTATTTGAGTCCTTTCTCTTCTGTTCTTGGTTAATCTAACAAGTTGATTTTATCTTTTCAAAGACCCAACTTTTTGATTCATTATTTTGTTTTCCAATTCATTTAGTTCTGTACTGACCTTCATTATTTCAGCTCTTCTGCTTGCTTTAGGTTTGGTTTTATCTTCCTTTTCTAGTTCCTTGAAGTGTGACATTAGGTGGTTAATTTTTTATCTTTCTTTTTGTTGTAGGCATTTAAGGCCATGAAATTTCCCCTGAAGAAAGTTTTTGCCATGTCCTGTAGATTTTGATACCTTGTTTCCCCACTGTCATTCAGTTTAAGAATTTTTTGGATCTCCTAATTTCATGCTTGACCCCATAATCATTCAGCTATAGGTTATTTAATTTCCTTTTTGTAGGTACAAGTGTTTCTCTTGTGTTTGGTCTCTAGTTTTTATTGTACTGTGGTCTGAGAAAGTACATAGTATGATTTCAATTTTTGAATTTATTGAGACCTATTTTATGACCTAAGATATGATTAAAAGTCCAAATAGATGTCAGCATGGATGCAGAAAGAATGGAACATTTATACACTATTGGTGGGACTGCGCATTAATATAACCTCTATGGAAAACAGTATGGAGATTCCTGAAAGAACTAAAAATAAACCTACCATCCAATTCAGTAATCCCACTGTTGGGATTACTGAAAAGTAAAATAAGACTTTTCATCAAAAAGACACACCCTAGAGGGGGCAGCACCTGTGGCTCAAAGGAGTAGGACACTGGCCCCATATGCCGGGAGGTGGCAGGTTCAAACCCAGCCCTGGCCAAAAAACACACACAAAAAAAGACACGCAGTACAATGTTTATTGCAGCATAACTCACAATTGCAA
This sequence comes from Perodicticus potto, assembly GCA_963574655.1. NCBI lineage: Eukaryota > Metazoa > Chordata > Mammalia > Primates > Lorisidae > Perodicticus > Perodicticus potto. Next base: position 7,908 of record CAUYRH010174306.1, read on the forward strand.
AAATGAGTAATCAACCCAAGTTCCCAATGATTCATGAATGGATTAATAAAATGTGGTATATGTATACCATGGAATACTACTCAGTCATCAAAAGGGATGAATTAATACCTTTTGCAACAATGTGGATGGCAGTAGAGACTATTCTCCTAAGTGAAATATCTAAAGAATGGAAAAGCTAACACCACCTGTACTCACTATTAAATTAGAACCGATGAGCACACTTATGCACAGAGGCAAGTAAAACACAGTGCAAACCAACAAAGGGGGCGGGGGAGGAGGAGGGGCAAAACCTACCTAAGGGGTACAATGAACATTATTTGGGTGATGAGCACACCTCTAGTTGAGACTCAAGCATCACAAAAGTGATCCTAAAACGTTTGTAGCCCCTTAATACTTTGAAATTTTAAAAAAAGAGTTTGTTTAAACAGATTAATATGTTATTGGAGATGACAGTGGGGAATACTTGAGATGTTTAAGAGAGCAAACTGTTTCCAGTACTCATTTACATTCAAACAGTAATTATAAAGAATTTCTGTCTCTTCTTGCCTTTATGATGCCTCTTCACTATGGTATCATCTTGAGCAAAGCAATACATTCTACTCCGAAAAATAAGTCTCCAGGGATGCTTTGATGCTTAAATATCTAAAGAACACTTTGGTTATATCAACATGTATTTGCATTGTGGAAAGCAAATAAACAGCTCTACCCAACTCCTTTTGAAAGCTTTTGTACCCAAAGTGGCACATTTTATGATTTTTAAATTATTAAAATGAGATGCTAGTGTCTTTACCAGTCACTACAGTCAGATAGATAACACATAAACTGTCAGATCAGGGCCATCTGCCAGAAGAGACAAAGAGCCATAGGTGCTGGCTGCTCCTCTGAGGGCACGGATTCAGAACAAGGTGATGACTTGCTCTCAGATATCTCAGCCAGGCACAGACCGGCACAAAATTAGGTCACCAGATTGGCCAGAAACCAACCAAGGGAAAAATCACTGGTGCAGTCCAAGGCAGTGCTCACCGGGGAGGTGCATGTGCCTCAGGGAAGTGGGGGTCAAAGGTGCCAACAGGGGCAATCCCCCAACCAACATACCCTATGACATTGCCTATCTCCAAGATTGAATGCAAGTCTCCCAGTGTGAACCGGCCTCCACAATCAACTCTCCATTAGATGAGAAAACAGATGCTCAGCGCTGCAGGGGTAACAAGACTTTTGGGAGACAGACCAACATAGTCAAGAGAGTTCTGAAGTCAGAGAGCGTTTAAAACCAGTTCTATCCATTATAGCTTTTTGACTTACCAAAAGTATAGCTTCTCCCAGCCCTGGTTTTCTGGAGAAAGTTCATTATAATGAGAGAGGATATCCAGGGAGGGTGAGTTCTAGTAGAACAGAGGTCTTCTCAAGGAGACCCCAAGGATACACCTGCTGGGTCCCCCCCACAGTGAGAACAGGCTCACTGACAGGGGTAAATTTACATTTACATTTTCTCTCTCCTTGATTTCTCCAGAATTTGAAAACTATTTGTAAGTATTCTTAATTTCGGACAATACAGAGAGAACAAGTTGCCACTAACCCTCTGGACAGCCATGCAGGAAGGCCCTGATCAACCTGAGCGACAAGAACCACTGAGCATGCCAGGGAGACAGCTTAGCCTCCCTGTATAGACACCTCAACTGGGCAGAGAAAGGACCCCCCCTCGGTGAATCTTCAAGGAGTTAAACACCAGGAGGAACTGGCACACAGAAACTGGCATCTGCACTGGGAGACATCTGAGGCAAGGTAAGACCTATCTGGGGTTCCCACTTCTTTTTTTTTTTTTTTTTTTTTGAGACATAGTCTCACTTCGTTACCCTTGGCAGAGTGCTGTGCAGCACAGTTCACAGCAACCTCAAACTCTCGGACTCAAGTGATTCTCTTCCCTCAGCCTCCTAAGTAGCTGGGACTATAGGCACCTGCCACAATGCCTGACTTTTTTTTTTTTTTTTTGTAAGAGACAAGGTGTCTCTCTGGCTCAATCTGATCTTGAATTCCTGAGCTCAGGTACTCCACCCGCTTCAGCCTCCCAGAGGGCTAGGATTACAGATGTGAGCGACCACGCCCAGCCTGGGGTTCCTACTATTTGAGAGGAAGCGTCCGATCAACCCCTAAGCGTTAGATCGCTGGCAGGACTGGTGAGAGGTGTTTGAGAGAGTGTGGGGTGGTGTGACTGAGATTGGACACTGAGGGTGGGGTTCTGACTTCCCCTCACAGGGCCTAGGGAAGTGCTGGTTCACCTCCTATGGCTAAGTAGCAGTTCGAGTGGGAAATAGAGGCTGCCCAGGTTAAGAAATGAGTTGGAATCATGTGCATGTAAGTGCTTGGAAACTGAGACAGTAATAACAGGCAGCATTTCATGCCCCACTCTTTTCACAGTACCAAATGACTGTGTGACCACCCCTGTCTGTATCCCTGTTTTTACCCTATCTGTAACGTGTCTGTGGTTTGTCTAAGGGAAGGAACTGAGAAACACATAGGGAAGCCCACCCCACTAGGAACTGTGCTGAAGCATTTGGAAAAGGGCTATGGTAGACTGCTGTAACATGTCTCTGGGGAGACTGAGAACTTTGAACAGGAATGACTTAAACACCTTGATGTTCAGGAGATTGTGGTATCCTTTAAGGTAAAATTAGTTTTAAACCTCTTATATAGATAAAATTATCTATTCAATTATCTTATTCAAGTTCAAATGTTCAGAGATTATAAAACTGACACCTCTGTAATATTTCTAAGTTTGCTAGATTCAGCTGTGAGCTTATGTTCTTGACTTTAAGCCTCTGAATTCTGTGAGGCCTAAGGGCATGTTCCTCATACTGAGGCCAGCAGCTGCAGGGCACAGTCTAGCCCATATGGCCCATTCTTCCCTGCTCAACTTTGCCCCCTGGCTATTCTGAGAGAAATTGGATGTCTCAGGTTTTCTGCTTTCTGTCTCAGGTATAGGTCCCGTCCTTGGCAGCCATCTCTGATGCCATGTAACCATGTGAGACTTGGGGGGACAATGAAAAGACATCAGAAACAATGCCTGTGTTGTAGTTTTGTTACCAGAATTTCTTTCTTCAGTGAGTCCTTGGTCCCAGGGATTTGAGAATTGAGCCCACAGGCCACAGAGCAGTTATAAAATGGGATTTGGTTGGACAGAGGGGCATGCAGAGGGAGTGGAAAGCACCAGAGCTTCTGGCAGGGGCAAGAAGACCAAGTGAGAAGTCTCCTGCATGGGTCTTTTGTCTGGGGGGTAGATATTGGCCCTAAGAGAAATTTTTGTCAGGAGTTGGTAGACAGAAAAGCACCTTTACAAGCTGAATGAGTGTTTAACAAATAAATGAAGGCAGTTCCTCCCCTGGGGCAAGGTTATTAGCTCTTTGCAGTTTTTGTGTAGGGAAGGAATTAGGGTGTATGCTCCCCACTCAGGATGGAACCACTCAAAATATTTCAGGCTTCTTTGTGCATGGCTTTGCTGGAGTTCAGAGGGTGTGGCCTACAGGGTGCAGCCTGTTTGTGCCTAGAAATGGAAGTCTGATTTCTGAGCTCACCTGAGCCTGAAAAATGGGAGTTCCCTGTCTAGCCCTGAGTGGGAAAATCCTGTATCAATGTTGTATTCCATAAAATGTCTCTCAATTGTAAAATGTAATAATTTGGTTGTTTAAATTGTTTGGGAAACTGAGTCTTTGTCAAAGAATAAGTTTCTCACCTTTTAAACCTTCTAATTATCAGTTTGGCCAAGTGAATAATTAACTTCATAGTAAACTCTGATCCTATTTTGTGAAAAGTGGTTTTCTGAAAGTAAGAAAAATTCAACAGAAAGGAAAATGGCATTTAGTAAGAAAAGCCTCTTGTGAGATAAATTTTGTGCTGAAACAAAGTGGTTATTTAAGAAAGTGAGAGGCAGAGCAATCCAGAAGGTTTAGAGTGTTTGTAAGTTGTCTCTGCAAGATTGAATAAGGTTCCTAAAAGGAAATTTGTGAAGGAATTTGCACGTGATCCAGTTGACTATTCAGTATTGCCTTTAGAATCTTTTGGCTTGTAGTCTTGTTTGAACAAATGTTTTGTTGTTGTTGTTGTTATTGTTGTTTGAGACAGAGTCTCAAGCTATCACCCTTGGTAGAGTGCCTTGGTGTCACAGCTCACAGCAACCTGGCCAAATTTAACATTTTATAATAGATTTCTGTGTATTTTATAGTAGTAAATGATAAAATAGACTAGTATCTACATTACATTTTATGCATTCACAACATACCTAACTTTTTCTTAATTTTTAGAATGTTTCTAGTCTATGTGATTAACAAATTTTTTTTAATTATTGCAAATTAGTATTTTCAATACTACATATATTGGAAAAAATCTGTTCATCAATGGCCCTGCACTATTCAAAGCCACGCTGTTCAAAGGTTAGCTGCACTAGTTTCCTATTGCTTCCATACCAAATTACCACAAACTCAGAGATTCTACATCTCTAAGTAGTTACAGCGCTTCCAGTGACTTCCAGAAGGCCAAAATGGGGATTACTGGGGTAAACTCAAGGTGTTTTCCTCCTAAAGTCTTTAGGGAAGAATCTGTTCCCTTGACTTTTCCAGTTTCTAGAATCTGCCTAAACTACTTGGCTTGGGTCCTTCCCCCATTTTCAAAACCAGCATCTTCAAATCTCTCTCTGACTTTGACTCCTGCCTCCCTCTTTCCCTTATAAGCACCCACCTGTGGTTGTGATTACATTGGGTCCACATGAGTAATCCAAGACAATCGCTCCATCTCAGGATACTTAATCACATCTGCATAGTCCCTTTTGGCCATGCAAGGTAACATATTCACAGGTTCAGGAATTGGGGTGCAGACATCTTTGGGGAGCCATTATTCTGCCTACCACAATTATTAGTAGATCTAGGGGTGGAAGATAATGAAAGGCTTGAACTCACATCACAGATAAGATGAAGTTAAAAGATGGAAAGGTATTTACATATCTTTAAAATAATAATAATGAGTGGAGTCAGAGAGATCTAGGTTTAAATCCCAACTCTTCTATTTATGAGTTGGGTAATCTTGACAAATTAATGTGTCTGAGCCTCAGTTTTCTCACCTAAAAAATGTAAGAATTTCCTTTCTTTACACTGCTATGATGGTTAAATGATAGAAACAGATGTAGACACAGACATAAATATAGATATATATATAGATGCATTAGCATGGGAAACTGAGGCTCACAAAATTAAGTAGTTTGGACAGGCCTATCCATATTAATTTCTAGGATACTTTTTTTAGCTAAACCTTAGAATTAAGATCAGTTTTGGGGCCTAATTTACAGAGACATCTTTTAATTTGATAGAAAAATGAGATTCTACATCCAGCTTACAGTGCTAAATACCAGAAACTTAAAGAAGCACTTTGTTCCTCATGGAACAAAAAATCTAGTGATGAAGATGAAACAAATAGACAAAGTACAAATCCATGTGTCAAATAAATAAGTATAAAATGTGATATGCTAAATGAATGGTACAGATGACACATGTAATAGGTGAAGCGTTAGCAACGCAAGTCATTGATTTTGGTTCAAAACAAAAAACTTCCTAGTGGGGATGGAGTTTGGAGGAAAGGGTCGTATATTCCAGCAGGAAGCTGGGAGATGATCCAACCAAAGTGGGAATGTTCTTTGCCAAGTAGTGGGGGCAGTATAGCTCAAGTCAGAATTCACATGAACTGAATGCCAGCAGGCAACGGGGAGCTGCAGAAGACTACAGTTGTCCAACATGTCCACATCAAGTGATGTGGGGATTCCGAAGGAGGCTGAACCAGCCTGCATATTGCACTACTCAGAAATTTTATTGTAGAGCTACTTATTTCAACATTTTCTTTGTATACTGTGGAGCTCGATGTTTGGTGCATATATGTTTGTAATTGTTATATCTCCTATAAAATAGATTCTTTCATAAATACATAATATTCTTTTTCTCTTGTAACAGTTTTTAACTTAAATGCTATTTTTGTCTGCTATGAGCATAGACACCATAGCTCTCTTTTAGTTGTTATTTGCATCTTTTTCCACCCTTTCACTTTCAACCTAGGTATGTCTTTAAATATAAAGTGAGTGTCTAAAGGACAACATGCAGTTGCATCATGCAATTTTATCCATTTTGCCAACCCATGCTTTTAATCGGGAGTTTAATCCATTTACATTTAAAGTAATTACTGATAGGGAAGGATTTATTTTTGCTATTTTGCTATCTGCATGTTTTGTCATTTTTCCCCTCATTTCCTTCATTACTGCTTTCCCTTGTGTTTAGTTGATTTTTTTACAGTGACACATTTTAATTCCTTTTTCATTACCTTTTATATATACTCTACAGATACTTCCTTTGTAGTTATCAGGGGGTTACATATACTATCCTAAACTTATAATAATCTATTTTGAATTTATGCCAAGTAAAGAATACGTAATTTCTACTTCTATACAGCTCCATCTCCACTTTGTCACTGATGTCATAAAGCATATCTTTATACAGTATGTACCCATGAACACAGGTTTATAATTATTTTTTATGCATTTGTCCTTTAAATCCTATAGAATCTACTCTTTTGACCCTGGCTTTTTCTTAAACGAGTGTCCACTTTGTTGCTATAGACCTTTGACTGTTTTATAGAGACTTAGTTGTTATTTTACCAATTCCCTAATTTTGTCTTGTTGTGTGTTTTAATGTTCATGTTGGGGAACAAGATTGTGGAGCTTCCTACTTTGCCAATTTTGCTGACACCACTCCACTCAGTCATTTCAGAACCTGAGTGACGTGAAGTAGGGGAGGCACGAAGTCCCCTTCTATACCCCTCAGCTCTCATCCCTGAGACTGTCTACTAGCTGCAGGCATTGATTCCAATCAGAGCACTGTGAGAGTAGACATTAGGTTGCTACTTATTTTACCTGTCACAGTGAATTTATTTGTAAAACCCCATAGTCTTCTAAAGTGTTGTGATTTTTTTTTGGAGAGACAGAGTCTCATTTTATTGCCCTCGGTAGAGTGCTGTGGCGTCACAGCTCACAGCAACCTCCAACTCCCGGGCTTAGGCAATTCTCTTGTCTCAGCCTCCAGAGTAGCTGGGACTACAGGCGCCGGCCACAACGCCCAGCTATTTTTTTTGTTGCAGTTCACCGGGGCTGGGTTTGAACCTGCCACCCTCGGTATATGGGGCCAGCACCTTACTGACTGAGCCACAGGTGCCACCTGAAAGTGTTGTAATTTTTATATTGTTTTATTTTCACTGATCATTTTGTGTTTTTAGTTTATTTTAACCTTTTATTATTTGGAGTAATATTTTGTCTTTCTTACTATTTTGATTTTCACTTATTTAACTTATTTTTATTTCTTTGTAATATTTTAATACTTTTTCATTTTATCATTATGCTTTTTTTTTTTTTTTAATAGACAGAGTTTCAAGCTGTTGCCCTGGGTAGAGTGCTGTGGCATCACAGCTCACAGCAACCTCCAACTCTTGGGCTTAAGTGCTTCTCTCACCTCAGTTTCCCAAGCAGCTGGGACTACAGGTGCCCACCACAACGCCCAGCTATTTTTGGTTGTAGTTGTCATTGTTGTTTGGTGGGCATGAGCCAGAGTCGAATCCGCCAGCTCTGATGTATGTGGCTGACGCCTTAGCTGCTTGAGCTACAGGCACTGAGCCTATGCTCTTTATCTAATTTCTACTTTCTTTCCCCTTCATCCCCTATGTTTTCTTTGCCATATTTTATCCTGATATTATATTACACTGAATGCTGTATGTCATTTTCTTAAGCTTGTATTCCTATAGTTATTACTATTAATTTTATGTAGTTTTTAAATTTGACTCTTCTCACTTTTTAATCTTTAAGCCTGTATATCATCCTTACCATTTTTTATATTTTACTTTTATGTTTTAATTCTATTTTATATTTTCAGTCTAGAGTCGTGGATAAGGTTGCAAGCCCTGAGGCAAGGTAGTCTGTATTCAAATCCCATCTCCACCACTGACTGGCAATGTGACCTTGGGCCAGCTAGTTAACTTCCCACTGAGAAGTCCTCCTCTACTTCCCATCTATAGAATGAAGATCAGCATGGTTTCTACCTCACAGAATTAAAGCAGTTAATACATGTAAGGCCCTTGGAATAATCTCTGTTTCATATGCACTGAAGCAGATAGCTATTCAACAAGCATTTCCCTATGTCCTGCGCACAGATTTGAACTACATTTCCCAGCTGCCCCTGCAATTGTGTGTGGCCACAAGACTGAGTTCTGGTTAGTAATGTGGTGAACAGAAGTAATGTCTACCACTTCTAGGCCTCACCTGCAAAAACCTTTCTGGTAGTTATTTTATTATCTTTATTTTTCTATCTATTGATTAACTGTTAATGCTCTGGGAGACTTCAGAAGTCACATGGTGAAAATGGAGGCTCTCAGAGGTCAAAGATGGTGGAATAAAGGCAGATGCCACTGGCCACTCCTGCAGAGAGGATCTAAGGTAGCGAGTATGCCATAAATCAGTAGCCTTCATATACACCACTAAGTCAAGCTGAGAATCAAGTCAAAGAGACACAAAACCCTTCACAGTAGCTTCAAAGAAAACAAAATACCTGGGAATATATCAGAGGATGCAAAGGATCTCTACAGAGAGAACTAAGAAACCCTGAGAAAAGAAATTGCAGAGGACATTAACAAATGGAAGAACATACCATGCTTAGGCTGGGAAGAATTAACATCATTAAATGTCTATACTACCTAAAGTGATCTACAGATGTAATGCAATCCCCATTTAAAACACAATGTCATACTATGAATAACATCAACAAATAGTTCTTCATTTCATATAGAACCAGAAGAAAAACATGAATAGCCGATGCAATTCTACAAAATAAAAACAAATCTGGAAGCATCATTTACCAGACTTCAAGTTGTATTACAAGTCTATAGTGATCAAAACAGAGTGGTATTGGCACAAAAATAGAGATATAGATCTATGGAATAGAATAGAAAAGCTGTAGATGATACCAGCCTCATACTGCCATCTGATCTTCAATAAACCAAACAAAAGCATGCACTGGGGAAAAGAAGCCCTCTTTAATAAATGGTGCTGGGAGAACTGGTTACCCACTTGTAAAAGACTGAAACAAGACCCACTCTCTCACCTCTTAAAAAAAAGACTCATGCTGGATAAAAGATTTAAATCTAAGACACAAAATGATAAAAACTCTAGAAGACAGTGTGGGAAAAACTCTTAGACAACATCAGCCTGGGGAAGGATTTTATGAAGAAGACCCCCTTGGCAATTGTAGCAACAACAAAAATAAATAAATGGGAAAAGATCAAGCTAAAAAGCTTTTGTACAGCTAAAGATACAACAACTAAAGCAAAGAGACAAACTTCAGAATGGAGGAAGATATTCACATGCTACAAATCTAACAAAGAGATGATAACCGGAATCTATACAGAACTCAAACTAATCAATAAGAAAATAAGAAACAACCCCATTTATCCCTGGGCAAGAAACATAAACAGAACCTTCAAGAAACATGAACAGAACTTTCACCCAAGAAGACCGATGAATGGCCAAAACAAATACATGAAAAAATGCGCATCATCCCTAATCATCAGAGAAATACAAATCAAAACCACCTTGAGACTGGGTGCTGTGGGAATAGCCCACATCACAAAGTCCCAAAGCTGCAGATGCTGACATGGGTATAAAGGGAACATTTATATACCATGGGAAGGATTGCAAACTAATACAGCCTTTTTGGAAAATTATGGCAAATCCTCAAAGAGCTAAAAATAGACCTTCTATTTGATACTAAGCATCTACCCAGAAGAACAAAAATCATTTACCATAAGGACATTTATACTAGAATGTTTATTGCAGCTTAATTCACAATCACCAAGATGTGGAACAACCCAAGTGCCCATCAATTCATGAACAGATAAACTATGGTACATGTTCAATATGGAATACTATTCAGCCATGAAGAAAGATGGAGACTTTACATGTTTTTTACCTGGATGAATTTGGAGAACATCTTCCTAAGTAATGTATCACAAGAATAGAAAAGCAAGCATCCAATGTACTCAATACTAATATGAAACTAGTAGATGAATAACTAACTGCATGCCCACATAAAAGAAAAACACAATTAAATTCAAGAAGAGGGGAAGGAGAGAGGGAGGAGAGGTAGGTGTGGTTAGCTCTCACCTAAGGGGCACAATGAAGGGATATATGGCCAATCCCCTGGGTGAAGGGCTCAACTACAACTTGGACTTTTCCTAACAAATGCAAACGATGTAACCTAATTGTTTGTACCCTCATGTTAATCTGAAATAAAAATAAAAACAAAATGGCAAGTAAATATTCACCTTCAGATAGATGGTCTGAGAGAAAACACTGGGCTTCTACAGAGAGCCAACAGGAGGCACTGAAGGAAAAGGAGAAGAAAGAGGGCCATCCCTTCAGCCAAACTGGCAGTAGCCAGGAGAGATGCCTGCACATAGGGGAATGGGTAGGTGAGAGACCCCAGGGCTCCACCTTCTACCATGGGCTTTGTGATCCTAGATACAGGGGAAAGTTGAAAACCAACACAAGAAAACAAAAAATAAATAAACAAGTCAGAACATGAATGAAAATTCGCTAAAGACATACATAGTTCAAAAAAATAACTCATCTCCTAGGAATTAAAGAGTCATTTAGGGAAATTTAAAATGCAGTGGAAAGTTTTAATAGCAGACTAAATGTAGCAGAAGAAAAACTTTTAGGACTTGAAGGTGAGGCTTTTTAATTTATCCAGCTAGTCAAAAGTAAGGAAAAAAATCAAGAAAAAAATGAAGAAAGTTACATGGGTCACATAAAATGCCCAAACATAAGAATCATTAGTATTCCTGAGAGAGAAGAAGGAAAAGCAAATAATGTGAAAACCCATTTGAGGGAATAAATGAAGCAAAACTTCCCTGGTCTTGCTAGAAATTTAGGCATCCAGATACAAGAAGGGCAAAGAACTCCTGAAAGGCTTATTGCAAACAGAACATCACCAAGGCATATAGTTATCAGCCTGGTCAAAGTGAAGGAGGAAATCCTGCATGCTATGAGATAAGAGCATCAAATAACTTACAAAAGAAAACCCATCAGATTAACGCAGATTTCTCAGCAGAAACTGACAAGCCAGAAGGGCCTGGAGCCCCATCTTTGGTATTCTAAAATAGAATAATTGTCAGCCAAGAATTTTGTAACCTCCAAAACGAAGTTTCATAAATGAAGGAGAAATAAAATCTTGCCCAGAAAAGGAATCACTAAGAAAATTTGTCACCACTAGAGCTACCCTATAAGAAATGTTTGAAAGTGCTCTAAATACCAAAAATAATGATCACTATTCACCAGTGTAAAAATACTCAAAAGTAAAAACTCATAGCTCCTATAAGAAACAGTAACACAAGAGAGAATGGAGGGCAAATAGGTAATAATCAACATTATGACTAGAGCAGTGCCTCACTTATCAATATTCACCTTGAATGTAAACAGTCTAAAGGGCCCACATAAATGATATAGATTGGCAGAATGAATAAGAAAACACAATAAATGTCTACTGTCTCCAAGAAACCCATTTAAACTTATAGAGTCACACAGACTCAAGGTAAAGGGGAAAAAAATGTTTCATACAAATTGAAAACAAAAGCAAGCAGGAGTAGCTCTTCATATATCAGACAAAACAGACTTCAAATCAACAAAAATGAAAAAAGACAAGGATTCTCATTACATAATGATAAAGGGATCAATTCAACAAGATATAACAATCCTAAATATATATCCACTCAACACCAGAGCTCCTGGAGTCATAAACTACATACAAGTATATCTAAGAAATGAAATAAACAGCAACATAATAATATTGGGAGACTTCAACACTTCACTGACAGAACTAGAGAGATCATTGAGGCAGAAAAATCAATAAAGACAGCCAGGCACGGTGGCTAATGCCTGTAATCCTAGCACTCTGGGAGCCTGAGGCAGGTAGATTGCTTGAGCTCAAGTTCTGAGACCAGCCTGAGCAAGAAGAGATCCCATCTGTATTAAAAAATAGAAAAGAAACAACCATTGAGGCATTGTGGCAGGCATCTGTACTCCCAGCTACTCAGAAAGTTGAGGCCAAGAGGATCACTTGACCCCAAGAGTTTGAAGTTGCTGTGAACTATGACACCACAGCACTCTACTCAGAGTGGCAGAGTGAGACTCTGTCTCAAAATAGAACAAAAAGAAAAGAAAAGAAAATGAAAATCAACAAGGAAATGCATGACTTAAATGAAATTCGGGAACAAATGTTTGTATTTCTGTTGTATCAGCCTTTGTACATTTAACAGACATTTACAGAACATTTTACCCCAGAATTGCAGAATACATATTGTTCTCATAAGAAAATGCAATATTTTCCAAGATAGACTATATGTTAGTCCTTGACAAATTTTAAAGAACTGAAATAATACCATGTATCTTCTCAGACCACAGTAGAATAAAACCAGAAATCAATTCCCAGGGAAACTCTCAAATCTATGCAAATACAAGAAAAATTAACCTTCTGCTGAATGATCTTTCAATCAATGACAAAATCGAGATGGAAATCAAAAAAGATTTTTAATTGAATGACAACAGTGACATAGCTACCAAAATCTCTGGGATAAAGCAAAAGCAGTGCTAACGATGAAACTCATTTTGCCTACAACAAAAAGAAAGATCACAAATTAACAACCTAATTTCACATCTCACGGAACTAGAACAACCAGAACAAACCAAACCAAAGTCAAAGCCAGCAGAAAAGAAGAAATAACAAAGTCAGAGCAGAACTAAATGAAATTGAAACAAACAAAACAAACATACAAACAATGAAATAAACTTGGTTCTTTGAAACCACAAATGAAATTGACAGACCACTAGGTAGACTATCCACAAAAAGAAGATAGAGGAGTCAAATAAACTCAATCAGAAATGCAAAAGGATACCTTATAAATGATAAAATAAGAATACAAAAGATTACCTGAGACTAGTACAAACACCCCTCTGTGCACAAGCTAGAAGAAAATCTAGGGGAAATTGATAAGTTTGTGGAAGTACACTACTGCCCAAGCTTGAATCGGGAAGAAATAAAAATAGAAATCAAGTAGCAAGGTTGAATCAGTAATAAAAACTTGCCCAATAACAAAAAGTACAGGACCAGACAGATTCAAAGCTGAATTCCCCCAGACCTACAAAAAAAGAATGGGCACCTATCCTATAGAAACCATTCCACAACACCAAGAAGGAAGGAATTCTCCATAACTCATTCTACAAAGCCACTCTTACCTTGACAGCAAAGCCCCAGAAAGGACATAACAAAAAAGGAAAACTACAGACCAATATCTCTCCAAACATAGATGCAAAAATCCTCAACAAAGTACTAGCAAATTAAATTCAACAGCACATCATAAAAAGAATTTACCATAATCAAGAGGGTTTCATCCCAGGGATACAGGAAAGTTCAGCATAAGTAAATCAATAAATGTGATTCACCACATAAATAAAATTAAAAACAAAAACATATGATCAGAAATGCAAATCAAAACTACCTTGAGATATCATCTAACTCCAGTAAGATTAGCCCACATGACGAAATCCCAAAACCAGAGATGCTGGGTGGATGCAGAGAAAAGGGAACACTTCTACGTTGCTGGTAGGAGTGCAAACTAATACATCCCTTTTGGAAAGACATTTGGAGAACACTCAGAGATCTAAAAATAGACCTGCCATGTGATCCTATAATTCCTTTACTTGGTATATACACACAAGACCAAAAATCACATTACAACAAAGATATCTGTACCAGATTGTTTATTTCAGCCCAATTCATAATTGCTAAATCATGGGAGAAGCCCATGTGCCCATTGATCCACAAATGGATTAATAAATGGTGGTACATGTATACCATGGAATATTATGCAGCCTTAAAGAACACAGTATATTTAGAGAAGTCTAGCATCTCCTATTGCATACAATACACATTCTTCCCCACTTTAATTTTTTTCACTTAAAAACATAAACTTGGCCAGGTGGCTCATGCCAGTAATCCTAGGACTCTGGGAGGCCGAGGTGGGAGGATGACTTAAAGTCAGGAGTTTGAGCAGGAGGGAGACTGTCTCTAAGAAAAATAGAAAAACTTAGCTGGGGGTGGTGGCCCAAGTCTGACATGAAAACTTCTTGGGAAGCTGGGGTAGGAGGATCACTTGAACCCAGCAGTTTGAGGTTACAGTGAGCTGTGATGACACCACTGCACTTCAGCTGGGGTGACAGACCAAGACTCTGTCTCAAAAAATAAAAAATAAAATAAAATAAAATAAGATGAAAATCTTAAGATTATTTCATAGTAGCACAGTATGTTAAAATATTCCATGCTTCCTAATGACATCTTTTGATTAGCAAACACTCTAATTTTAATGAGCTCCAATTTACCCATATTTTTTATTTAGTATTCTTTCTATCCTTTTAAAGCAAACATAGTCTGCTTCAAAGTCATGAAGATATATTCCTATGCTATATTCTGGAACTTTGTTATCCAATAGAACTTTCTCACATGTTGGTAATGTTCTGTGTCTACATATGTAGGGCATGTGGCTACTGAGCACCTGAAATGTGGCTAATGAAACTGGGGAACTAAATGTTACTAATTTTAACTAATTTAAGCTTAAATTTTTTTTCTTTTTTTGTTTTAGAGACAGGGTCTTACTTTGTCACCCTTGGTAGAGTGCCATGGCGTCACAGCTCACAGAAACCTCCAACTCTTGGGCTTAGGCAATTCTCTCCTCAGCCTCTCAAGTAGCTGGGACCACAGGCACCTGTTATGATGCCCGGCTATTTTTTGTTACAGTTTGTCTGGGGCAGGATTTGAACCTGCCACCCTCGGTATATGGGGCCAGCACCCTACTCACTGAGCCACAGGTGCCGCCCAATTTAAGCTTAAATTTAAATAGCCACGTCTATGCTGAGTGTGGTGATGGGCATAACCTCCCAGCTATTCAGTAGACTGAGGCTCCATGAGTTCAAGGCCAGCCTGGATAACATGGCAAGGCTCTGTCTCTGTGAGAATAAATAAATAAATGTCATTGTAGATTAATTGCATTTTCTAGAATAATATATAAATGGAATTGTTCAGTATGAAGTTTTTGAATCTGCTTTATTTCACTCAGCATAATGATTTTGAGATTCATACATGTTGTTGTGAATATTTAGTAGTTAATTCCTTTTTATTACTGAATAGTGTTACATTATGTAACGCATTTTTAAATCCAGTCACTTGATAGACCTTTGAGTTGTTTCCAAGTTACCTGTGAGTAGACTGGTTCAGTTCTATGGTGGGTATATGTTTTAAGAAACTGGCACACTGTTTTTTAAAGAATTTCCATCATTTTATATATTCACTAGCAATGTATGGGTGAAATTACTCCATATTCTTACACTTAATATTGTCAACCTTTTTAATATTATCTATTCTAATGGGCGAACTGATATCTCATTGTGGTTTTAATTTGCATTTCTATGATGAATAATCATATTGAGAATTTTTTTCATGTGTTTCTGCCTGTTTGTATATAGTCTTTTATGAAGTGTATTCAAATCATTTGCCTTTTTAATTTATTTATCTTATTACATTGTAAAAGTCTATATCCAAGTCATAAATTAGATATATGTTTTGAAAATATATACATTTTTTTTTGAGACAGAGTCTCAAGCTCTTGCCCTGGGTAGAGTGTCATGACATCACAGCTCACAGCAACATCAAACTCTTGGGCTTAAGTGGTTCTCTTGTCTCAGCCTCCCAAGTAGCTGGGACTGCAGGTGCTTGCCACAATGCCTGGCAATTTTTTGTTGCGGTTGTTGTTGTTTAGCTGGCCCAGGTTGGGTTCAAATCTGCCAGCCTTGGTGTATGTGGCCAGTGCCCTACCCACTGAGCTACTGGTGCCACCATATTGAAAATATTTTCTTTTGTCTGTGACTTACCTATACATTTTCTTAACAGTGTTTTATAAGGATCACATTTTTAAAATTTTGATAAATATAAATTATAATTTTTATCATATGATTTATGCCTTTGATATTCTACTTAAAAGTTTGGTAATGCATATTTTTCTTTTACATTTCCTTCTAGGAATTTGTAGTGTTAGCTTTTAGATTTAGTTCTATGATCCATTCAAATTCATTTTTGTGGATGGCATGATGTATAAGTCAGGGTTCATTTTTTCCTATTTGAATATCTAATATGAAATTGTCCCTGTTTGCAGATGACATGATCCTATATAAAGAAAACTCTAAAGACCTCACAAAAAGCAATTAATTTAAAAATTTAGTAAAGTTGCAGGATTAAAAAAATCAACATACAAAAATTAGTAGTGTTTCTGTATGCTAATGAACTATTTGAAAAGGAAAACAATGTCATTGTACAAAAAAATGAAATACTTAGGAGTAAATTTCACCAAGGAGATGAAAGAACCGTATGCTGAAAACTTTATTGCTTTTTTTTTGTTTGTTTGTTTGTTTTTAACATAGCCTTCATGGCATTTTCTTAGTTATTGTATGAAGACATTTGTATACTGCAAGTTCCACCTGTACCCTTCTAAGATGCACTGTAGGTGTGGCCCCACCACCTCCCTTCATTTTTATCCTTTCATTTCCCTTCTTAGACACATAGCACATGTTCCTACTTTCCTTTCAACTGAAAGTGAAGGTATCTTTGTCACTCTTAGGCTTTTCCTCCCATCTTCCTGTCTCCCTCTGTCCACCGCACCCAGACTATACTCATTCTTCAAGTTGCCAAGGTAATCCTAAAAACCAACCTCTGCATGTGACTTTGAGCCTTTACAAATGTCATTCTTTTTTCCAGAAATGCCCATCCTTGCTCTTTAGTAGGACAGCTCAACCCTAAACCACCCTGAAGGTTTCTTTCTGTCTTCCCATTTGAAATATATAAAAACTATTCAGGACTTCTTTGAAGTTCTTAGGACCCAAGAACATTCTGGAGATTTCAAACTTACCACTTGGGCCCAGTAGAAGAACTGATGCAGTTGTGGTCAGGGCCCTGCTCCTATGCCCTGAAATCAACCACAAGTCCCTGCTCTTGTTCCTAGAACACCTGAACCTAAACAGCTTCCTCTAACCCAGCTCCCGTCCTGGACTTGGGGCTCAGAGAACATTGCTGATCATTCATTCATTCATCCATCCTTCCTTACCATTTGATTCACAAATACCTGAAGAAAGGCTTGTGAGAGGGCCTAGGAAGGCCTGTGAAGTGTATAAATGTAATATCTGAATTATGGTCTCAGAATGTTGCCTGTTTTAAGTTTCACTCTTGGGATAGGACCCTGGGATTTAGGATGAAGATGATTTCCTTATCATTAAACAATGGTCCTGTTTACATATTTCTTTCTAAACTTAATCTTGTATTAACTTTACATGCAAGCTTGATCAGAGATATTAGTATAATATCTAAGCCTGGTCATTTTGTATGTATTGGATTCTAATTAAGGAAGAGTTTTCCCCAAGAGATACATACGGAATATTACTCTATTAATTTGCTTCTGGGCCCTTTATGCTATCAACTTTGGCCACATTTTCACTCTTGGTTGTGAGAACACTTCGGGAATCTCATACACCCATGCTTTTGGGATGGGAAGGGAGATAGGCCACCCTGGGAGCTGCCCTCCCTCTGTGGGGGCTTCTGATCTAGCCCTACCCCTCAAGACTCCCGCTGTGTTACCCAGGTAGATAGAAGTGTGAGTCTCCTAACCCTGGTTCCTATCGATGGAGTCGCTCTGATAGATTATGAGGGGAAACAATAGTGTTTGAGAATGTCAACAGGAACCACAGCTTCTCCATGGCGACTCTGCAATGAACAATGAAGCTGTGCACTCCACACCATAGAATCCTAGTGGCACATAACATTATCTCATGTCCAACAAGAAAAAATAATGCAGCCAATTAAATTATGATAGTCACTGATGATAAAAATAATATGCATCTGAGAAGCAGTGAAGTATGTAGGACAGTAGTTACCCGCATGGAACTTAGAGTCTGGCTGCATGGATTCCAATCTCAGCTCTGTTATTTTTAATGTTTTGACTTTGGGCCAGTCATGTACCCTGTCCGTCAGTCTTCTCCTCTGTTAGGATGGTAATAATAATGGTACCTACTTGAGACGGTAGTTGTGAGTATTAAATAAATGCCTACATTTAACATAGTATGTATAAAGGCTCAATAAATGTCAACAATTGTTAGTTGAATGCTAATAAAGAATAGCAGTTAACTGCTAACACCGTCAGGCAGTTGCTCTGTGTCTGATGTGGTACTCAGCCCTGGATGTGGATTACATCCATTACCTTGACCTTGAGTCACCCAAGGAGGAAGATGCTAGGGTTATGCCAACTTTTTGGTTGGAAAGCTGAGACAGAGGGAGGTTACAGAGAAGCAGCAGGTTAAACTCGGCAGATCTCTGTTCTTCTCCGCCCCCCATTTTTTTTCTTGCTTAACATTTTACTTTGAACATTTTTCTCCTCTTCTTCTCTTAATCAGGAGCAGACTTACCATAAAGCTAATGGAGCTTAGGCTTTGGGATACCTCATCAACATAGGCTCCTTCTCAACTCCCATGGGCTGCAGTGGAGTGTTTACAGAGTGCTCAGGCAGCAGAGGGGAGGTAACTGCCAGAGTCTGCCAGAAATATCACGGTTCAGATGGGCCTGCAAGAGAGAGAGTTAGGTAGAAAGAAAACCACAGTGGAAGTCTGTCTTGGCTGAGGAGCAGTGTGTGCGCATGTCTGTAGGGGGCAGAAGGCTTCAGCTCAGGGAATGGATCAGGAAATAAGCAGTGAGACTGGAAAAGGAGTATATAAGCAAAGTGTTGAAAGATGTGAATGGCACCTGTAGTCCCAGCTACTTGAGAGGCTGAGGCAGGAGGATCACTTGCGTCCAGGACTTTGAGTCTAGCCTGGGCAACATAGCAAAACCTCTGTCCCTCTCTCTCTCTCTCACAAAAAAAAAAAAAAAAAAAAAAGAAAAAAAGAAAAGAAAGAAAAGAGTGTTGAGAGATATTAAAAAGGGCATGTCATTCTATTAGTTTCCTCTGACTCTGCTATAACAAATTACCAGAAACTTCATGGCTTACACCAATGTACTTTTGTTATCTGGCTGCTCTGTGGGCTGGGCGGTGTTCTTTCTAGAAGGGAGTCTGTTTCTAGCTTCTAAATGAGGCAGCCTGCATTTGTTGGCTTGTGGCCCCTTCCTCAAATTCCTCCAATGGCAACTTCTTGCTTCCATTGTCACATCTCCTATTAGTCATTCTGATCCTCCCGCCTCTCTTTTATAGGGACCTCTGTGATTACACTGAGTCCTCCCTGGATAATCTCCCAATCTCAAGATTCTTGACTCACTCATACCCTTTATTTTCATGAAAGGTAACATTTTCATAGGTTCCAGGGGTAGGATGTGAACACCTTTGAGGGGGCCATTATTCAGTTTACTCCAGAAATTATACAATTGCTATTAAAGAAAGAAATGATAAAATACGCATGAAACAATCAATGGGCCTGGACTTCGATTGTCATGCAGTGCACATTTGTGGGGAACCTGGTGCTAAACCATTTGTAGATCATCTGTTTCTGTTCAGTGTTTTGTACATAGCACAGAAGCTCCCTCCTGGCAATCTATTGAGTCTACCTTGACATAAGGATTTGTAAATAAAAAAATTTTTAAAAGGAAAAAAGTAATGGAAGAGGAGAGACTGGTGTAAGGGAGGCCAGGTAAGAGACTGATTAATATTCCCGATGAGGAATATTCAGATCATGGGCTAAGACAGTGGTGGGGAAAGAGATCAGTTAGGAGATGTTGAAAGGTAGACTTGTTCTCAAAACCCTATTCTGAGCATTTAGATTTCTAAGATGCTCCCAGGCAGCGTCCATGCTGCTGGCTCTCAAGCAACCCCCTGAGTAGGGGAATGCCAGCATTCATGGGCATCAAGAAGGAACCCAAGAGGCAGAGCCCATCGATTCTGAGCTGTAAGAAAAGTCCTAAGAGAGGATGGTGTCCTGATGCTTCAAGGGGATGGGAGGATTTTAAGGAGGATATGGTCAAAAGAAGAAAAGAAAGTTACAGAAGGCTCGGGGCCCATAGCACATTGGTTATGGCTCCAGCCACATGCACCTGAGGTTGGCAGGTTTGAGCCCAGCCTGGGCCAGATAAACAACAAAGACAATTGCAACAAAAAAATAGCTGGGCATTGCGGTGGGCACCTGTAGTCCTAGCTACTTGGGAGGCTGAGGCAAGAGAATGGCTTAAGCCCAAGAGTTTGAGGTTGCTGTGAGCTATGACGCCACAGCACTCTACCAAGGGCAAGATAATAAGACTCTGTCTCCAAAAAAAGAAAGAAAGAAACAAAGAAAGAAAAGAAAGTAACAGAAAACTGTGCAAAAGATTTGACCATTAAGTCACTGGTGTCTTTAATGAGAACAGTTTTGGGTGGGGTTTGGAGATTCCAAAGTCTCTTCTCTATCTTCCTTGAATAAACTCTATATTTATCTACCAATGCAGGGCAGAGGCTTGGGAACTGCATCATGGCAGTGCTGAGGCAGGCAATGGGTGCTCAGAGCCACACGATCTCAGATCAGGGGCCTCTTCT
>CAUYRH010174308.1:0-19301 GCA_963574655.1 Perodicticus potto
CTGAGAAAATGCCAGGAAGGCTATGTTAATCAGTTTGATGAAAATAGTTCAGATTGTATATGAAACCAGCACATTGTACCCCTTGATTGCACTATTGTACACAGCTATGATTTAATAATAAAGACAATAAAAAAAAAGAATTTTACAGGTTGAGTATCCCCCATCCCCAATTCTGGGGACCAAAAGAAGTGTTTTGGACTTCATATTTCTTTTGGAGTTTGGAGTATTTTTCTATACTTACCAGTGGAGCTGGTGGCCCTGTCACCTCTGTCCCTCCTGTCCACTCCAGCACTAGAGGGGAGCTAGCAAAGTGGGAGTAGAGTGGGAAGAGCCATTGGCAGAATCAAGAAAGAAGCCGTCTCCCAGCCTCTTTCTACCTCCCACCCCAGGCTTCTTTCCCCTGCAGGCTTCCTGTCTTGAGCAAGGCTGAGCTGGGGTAGGGAGGAAATTCAAACATATTTTTTCAAAATGAAGTTTGAGGTTTGACCCTTACACAACCCTAGATATTTTTCTTATTGAGATAGTTGATGTATTTTACAATATGGGATGGCTAGAGGACTTTTCCTTATCTGAGAATGACCTGGAAATGATAAAGTCTGGTCTAGATTTCAGCTAAAGAGTGAGGAAAAACTCTATCCCAGAGAAGGTGTGCTTGGGGGATAAAGTGAGAGGCAAAGTTGTTTTCTATTCCATCCTATGACTAATGCTCTTTCAAAATTTTGGTTATGGTAGTTTTTTTAATGCTTCCATTGTTAGTCCTCAAAGGACAAACACTTCCTTTAGACCACACGTGGTTTGGTGGAAAGACCCTTCCTCTGTCTTCTTTCAAGACTCTCCTTTTGGCCTGGACTGTTCCTAAGTAGCTTCTTGCACAAATTCTTGACAGACAGACAGGAATGGAATTTTCAGGGGTCACCGGAGGTGGTTTCTGTGTTGGTGTGAGCGGAACATCACCTTGTGCTGTTACCAACTACACCCTTCCCATCCCTCACACACTTACTTCAAAGCAAAGTAAGCAAGAACAAAGCATAGGACTGTGGGAAACTCTGTTAGCACCCAGCAACAGAGGGCTCCAAAGGATGTCACATTTGCAAGTTTGAGGCAATCACCAATTGAGGCAGCCCACTCTTAGGGCACATTTATTGTACAAAGAGCACTCAACTTATTATTATAAGGACTTAGTAAATATGGTCTCTACTCTCAAAGAATTAACAATTAGAACCTAAAAGGGAATTAATATACAAAGAAAAGGATTATAAAATACATACAAAATGAATATGCAAAGTTGTAAAATACTGCCTCAGGACTAATCATGTCATCATAGCCTTTAGAGAGTCCGGAGTCATTAAAAATTTATTGTTTATTAAAGGCCACTTTCTCAATATCTTATTCTAGTCCAGGTCATGTTTTATCATAGTGGGGCATTTGCCCCATTCTCCTGTTATTTTTCTTGAAGTTCATTTCTTGTCTTACTCCTGTCTTAGAAATGTAATGCATTGCTAAGGTCATTCCTGAGTTTACGTTGTGTTCACTTTCAGTGTGTACTGATTGTAATTGAGAAGCAGATGGACACTTGACCCAAAGATTAACTCCATCTCCTGTAATTAGATGGTGTTGATTAAGGCTTCCATGGGGCCCATCTCCTCACTGTCAAGTAAAAGAGTTCTCCAGAGGGGCTCCTCAAACCATTGGGAACTAATGGGTCGTTTAGTTCCTCCTCTGCGCTTATTCACAGACACTGAGCAAACAGGAGCCAAGTTGTCTTTGTCTCTTTGGCTTTTCTTTAATAGCTTCATCATTTGACTTTTCTTTTTGGCAAGAATTTAAACCAAATAAAGGAAATTCTGGATAGCCCCTGGCTAAACTTTGCTTTCTATTTTGAGTTACCAGAATTTAGTTGGGGAAGGTTGAGAGGGGCCGTTTCTTAGTAGAGCCCTTCAGAACCTTAGGAAAGTGCTAGCTGCTGAAACTCAGCCTCAGCTTCTCCTAACACAGAGGGACAGGAGAGAGTTGGAGACTGACAGCCCTGAGTTTGAACCTTGGTCTAGCTGGTTATTAGCTGTAAGCTGTGGTATGCTGGTAAATGTTTAATGACGTGTTCTCAAAATAAATAAATAAAGCCCTGATTTGTAACATGTGCCAATTTCTGTGGTGTAAATACTCCCACCACAACTGATTTTAAGCTACTAATGTGATGTTATCAAAGGCAAAGTTGGGAAGAGATTCATACTATTGGTTGTCATAACCCATATATGTGAGCTCCAGCACATCCCTGGCTGTAAGCCTCAATTTCTCCATCTGTTTAGAAAGTATAAGATAGTTTGCAAAGTCATTATAAAGACCAAAGTAATAACAACAAATTGCCCCAAACAGAGCCTGACCCACATTCAGGCTCAATAAATTATCCCTATGCATTACCATTTTAAGCTGGCCTTAGAGACTTCACATTGCTGGGGGCTCCAAGACATCATATCCTCAGCCTTAAACTTTTAGCAACTAAATTTCATCATATGGGTAGGATCAGGAATTTGAGCAATTGATTCACACTAATTGAACTCATAAGAGGCAGTTATATAAATGACAATTCCAATTTACTACTTTGATTTAGTATGTATACCAAATAATGATTTCGCAGACCCGAATTGGGTCATGTGGCATAACAAAGGATTTCTTTTTGTGGTTTAGAAATTTGTTTACCTGCTAAGTGCTACAAAAGCATAAATTTTAAGTATAATTTAAATATACATCATTATCTTGATTAAAAAATTAAATTGAGGGAATTGAATTCTTACAGGGTGAGTAAGAATTACATTGGCAAAGATGACCATTGCAGGATAAGGTCACAAGAAGCAGATTCTTTCTTATATATTTTTTTTCTTTTTTGGGAAAGAGTCTACTCTGTTGCCCTGCATAGAGTGCCATGGCATCAGCCTAGCTCACAGCAACGTCAACCTCCTGGACTCAAGCAATTCTCCTGCCCGTCCTCCCAAGTAGCTGGAACTACAGGCACCCACCCCAATGCCTGGCTGTTTTTTTCTATTTTTAGTGGAGACAGGGTTTGCCCTTGCTCAGGCTAGTCCTGAACTCCTGAGCTCAAGCAATCCACCTGCCTTGGCTTCCCAGAGTGCTAGGATTACAGGTGTGAGCCACCGCACCTGCCTCAGGAAGCAGATTCTAACAGAGAGATTAGCACGTGAGACATCTATAAGGGGGAGGAATTGACCTATGATACAGTCCAAAGACCTCATCCAATCCCATAAGAGCTCTAGAGCTGAGGTGGTTCCTTCTGTTTTTCCAAGTGGGAGAGAGGGAGCCCAGCCACTATGCCAGTATGTTGACCAGTCATTGAGTGAGGGCTGACCTTAGAAGGAGATGTGTAACTTAGGATAAGGAATGCTCTTCAAAAGAGGGCTGACAGCTAAGGGCTGTTTTCTAGCAACAATTCCAGGTTCTGGGGAAATCAGTTCTTCATTTCTGAAGGGAATCTGGGCAATAATAGATCACAGCCTCAGTCACAAGGAGGTAGGGGTTTTCTACATAGAGGGCAGCTCTACAGAAAGAAACAGTGGTGCGTATTGGTGTCATGCCAGTTGTTCAGTGTTTGCCATGAACAGGGTCCCACAGGAAATAGATTCCAAGACAGAGAAGGAGATTTGTACACACGTGCTTTTGGGGGGACTGGTCTCAGGAACAGGATATTTAAGGCAGTGAGGGAAGCTCAAATGGGTAAATGAAAAGTTAAACTGCAACATATATAGTTGCAACAGAGAGAGTTCACCCATCCTGCAAAGAGAGCCCTTCAGAGCTGTCCAGAATCAAGGTATACAAGGTGGGCCTGTGACACTGCATTGATCAGTGATAGGCTAGAGGCTGACCTCATGGGAGAGTGCATAACCTTTACAAGGCACCTCCCTTCAGTGCAGGTGAGTCCTGAGAGAGACTTGGCTGAGAACCAGCAGCAGTCAGTACTCTTGACAGTTGGGGGAAAGAGTATGTGTTGGTCCTTGAGGACCATAAACGTATACTGTTTCCCAGCCCATGAACAGTTTCTGGTTCTCCTTCCTGATTGGGATGGAAAAGAACACAATTGCCAGACCAATGGCTACAAAACATGTATTTAGAGCTGTGTTAGTATGCTATTTAGACAGCAAAGACACACATCTAGTCTAGCCTGGTACCTTACAGTAATAGGGGGTAACACTTGATGAGATTTGCAGTACTCAAGTGCCATCCTCTAAGAATGACCTTTATTTTTTGTCTGGGCCAGACTGGTGAATTAAATGGGACCACTAACCCTGCATCCTTCAGTTCTTTAAGGGTAGTACTAATCTCTGCTTGGAAAAAAATATTTTTTATTTTCTATCTTGTCTGGAGAAAGGGTTAGTTTCAAGAAACCATTGCTGGGTTTCTACCAAGTACCATGTATGTACTGATTATATATTTGGAAAGTGGGGAAAGGACCACTGGATGATCAGTAAGCAGGAAGAACAATCAAAGCTGTCTTCCAAAATTCTAGTTTGGTTACTTAGATGAATGGAGGTTAAAAAAAATTTTAAAGAAAATATAGGAACGAAAGCCAGTTTAGGGGAAAAAATGATGGTATATTTTTGGATATCTTGAGTTGGAGCTGAAAGTTCCCATAGGACAATTGGGTTTATAATGATGAAGCTGAGGTAGCCTAAACTGTAGATGGTGGTGACTCAATGTTAAGATCAGCTGGGGACAGTGAGTGACATGAGGAGATGAGAGGCCAGGTGTGGTACCAGGAAGAGCAGGATTCAGGGGCCAGCAGAGGAAGAGGACTCTCTTAAAGGGGACATAAGAAATGACCTGACGTAGCACAAGAAGTGGTCTGACAGAGCCAAGAGAGGAGGAGTTTAAATAAGGAATGTCAAGTTCTACAGAGAGATTTTTTTTAATGTAGGGTCTTTTGTATTTAGTAAATCTGATTATCTTAAAGTAATTTAACATATCTTAAAATGGTTAAGTGAAGGGACTGGAGAAGATAAGTCAGAGCTTGGTGAAGTGAGGAGTTTATGGAAGTGAGAATTTAGGGGAGGTCAGCACAAGAATTATCTGAACTTTGAAGTGGGTGGGTGGACAGAGATGAGGGTGCTTCTCACTAACTCTCAACATTTATGTTTAATTTTTAACTTGAACACTCCAACAAACATTATAGAGGCAAAAAATATTGAAGTCTGCTAGACTCTCTCCCATAAGAAATATCTCATTATTGCTTCTGAATGAGGAAGTATCACTTTTTATAATGGAGGCACTTAGGCATTCTGCTAATCAACTGCTCAGACTGGTTGAACATCTGTAGACTCTTTATCTTTGTTAATGGGGATATTTCAAAGAGCCCAGCTTAAAGGAATTTTATGACTGGGCAAGTTTTATTCAGGCTGGATTTCCTAACTCCTGCTCTATGAGTGACTCTTCCTCCCCATCAACCCCCACCTCCAAATCACTCCTTCCTCCCACCTCTGCAGCTGGAAAATACTTCGGTTTGTCTAGATACAAAACTATATGCAGCCGGCCTTCCTTTTCTCCCTCGGTTCCACATGGCAGATTCAACCAGCTGCACATCAAAAATATTCCAAAAGAAAAAAATCACAACAGTAAAAAATAACAACACTACAATAAAAAACAATATAAACAAAAATTATAGGATAACAACTATTTATATAGCATTTACATTGTATTAGGTATTACAAGTAACCTAGAGATGATTTGATGTATACAGGAGGATGGGTGTAGGTTATACGCAAATCTTATGGGCCATATAAAGAAGGGACTTGAACATCTGTGGGTTTTAGTATCTGGAAGGGTCCTGGGACTAATCGTGTGGATGCCAGGGGATGACTGTGTAATATATGTTTGTCTCTTTATTCTTTGTATATTTGTGTATTTATATTCTTTTTATTCATATAAATTATATTTACCTTTTATTAATTTCAAGAGAATAATTTATGATTTAACTGAGATCTTGGAAAGGAGAAAGGCTAGCAATACCTCTCAATAAGGATGGAAAATGCAGACCTGGCTATTGAGGGAGAGTTTGGGGTTCATATCAAGTGGAATCACAGATGGGCTCTCCCAGCTTCCAGAAGTAGAGAGTAGTGTCAGTCACTTTCTCTTTCTGCAGCATTCAGCATAACAGTCCAGTACATAAATTTTCATGCATTTTGCCTGGTGGTGCTGCTGCTAAGCCCACAGATGGTGCTGATGGCATTGCAGGAGGATGCTTTCATATCCTTCCATTCTCTGTTTTTGATTTCTTGCCAGCTTCAACTCCCTTTCTTTCTTCAATGTTCATGGTTTTAAGGGCCCGAGATTATGCTTAGCTCTTCTCAGGTATCAGGGACTTGGAAGAGCTTCACTGGTATTTAGCCACAGCAGATCCAGTCCCTTCCAAGTGTTCTAAGAAAGATATCTATCCATAAGGATCCCACGGAGGGGGAGATGTTTCTCCTGGCAGGAGCTCCCACAAACTTCTCTACAGTAAACTTTTCTGCAACTCTTATCCTTTTACTCATTTATTCATTTATTCAGCAAATATCTCCTAAGTGGCTACTACTTTCCAGATACTGGAAAACACAGTCTCAGAGATACAGCCATGAACAAGATAATCTGCCCCTGCCCTTGTGGAGATCATACCCCAGCCACTTTGCTTAAACTTACCTTGTCTCTACACCTGAGTACCTCTTTCTCAGGAGGAAGAGTGCAGTATTCTAAGAAAGTGCTAAAATAAAAGCTGTACTCTTGAGAGTTTTGTGATGATACCTACGTTTGGTTGAGCACCCATGGAATCAAAGGTGATGAAGTTGAGGAGGATGGATGGTGGTGTTGGGTAGTAGGGAGACACGAACTAGTATCAGAGCACAGGGGAACTGAGAAGTCTATATAACCCACCAATCAGCATTTAGGAAAGTAAAATGGGAAAATTGAACTTACAACTTAAAAGTAAAGATAGCATTCATCTCTCTTTGTATTTATTTTCTATCCTGGATATATTTATATTCTTCATATCTATTTCCTATCCTCATGAAGATTTGATTTCCTTATGCTGTAACAGAAGGAATATGATTATGACTTTTATTTCACATAGTATCAGATTTTATGTACTTTTGAATGTTGCCTGAGTTTTCCATCTGGGAAGACTTGGCTGACACACTGCATGCCTGTCTCAACTCTGATGCTACTCGTATGTAAGAGGCAGTCACTGGTGTACTCAGTCCCTGCTTTTGAGTCATGTCTACTCCAGTTAGCAAGTACAGGTCCGGAGCAGCCCATTATCTGCTGGTTTCCTTTAATTAAAGATTCCATTTTTGTCTGCTTTGTGCTGAGGCAGATGTGTAGGATACAGTGCCCCACACGGTAGGCCTGACCTTTTCACCTGTTTGGGGGAAACCTTTCCTATCTAAAATGGACATAGAAGCTGCAGAATAAATATTTGTTAAATGAATAAAATTTAATTCATTTCTCCTTTCCTACTCTGTCTCAGGTAAGAAATCTTTACTACCTTCATCAAAGAAGCATGCAAATAATTTAAAAAGAACAAGTCAAAGCCTTCATTTTAAGCTAGGAGAGAAAAAAATTTATTTTCTATCCCTCTTCTTTATTCCAGGTACTGACTGGTTCTTAATCTTAAAAAGGCACATTGACTTGTGGGCTTGGGTTACCTTTATTGCACCAGGTTGAAGAGCTGATGGTTTGCAAGAGTGCTCGCTTCGGCAGCACATATACTAAAGTTGGAATGATGGTTTGCGAGATCCAGGAATTCCCAGGAGTTTTTTTTTTCTCCATCACTCAATAGATCATTAATATGGAGCTTGGAAACCACAAATGGACACTAACACATTTTTACCTTCAAAGAAATTGGTAACGATTAGGGTTTCTCACCATCCATAAACTTAAAGAATGAAAGTCCAAGAAGAAAAGCCTTCTTTGACTATTTCAAAAAATCCCAGTAACATCTTAAGTGTAGGACAGTGGGAAGGGATATTCCCCAACCCTGGGCTCCTAGAGGGTAAGACTCAGGGAAACCTCTCTTAGCCAGAGCTGTTTTTCTTAGATTCTGGGTAATAACTAAAATTCCAGTCTGACGACACCACAATTTACAACACAGTGTTGACTGGAAAGAATTTTAGTGGTTATCTCCGTGACTACCTTTTCCATAAATCTGGAATTCTAAACCCACTGAACAACTAAATTTTAATAACTAAAATTTTAATAACTAAATTAAGTAATTTTAATAACTAAAATAATAACTAAAGTTATAATAACTAAATAACATACTATAATAATAATATAATAACTAAATAATAACTAAAGTTTTAATAACTAAATTAAGTAATTTTAATAACTAAAATTCCAGTCTGACAACACCACAATTTACAGCACAGTGTTGGCTGGAAAGAATTTTAGTGGTTATCTCCGTGACTACCTTTTCCATAAATCTGGAATTCTAAACCCACTGAACAACTCTGATATGAAACACAGGAAGTACAACATAAAAATTAACAAGTAGCTTTTCAATGCACAACTGAATTCAGAAGAAAATAGGGAAATTAAACCCAAGATAAAAAGGGTGCTGCAGGCAGAGCTGTAAGGCAGAAGAGGAGTCCATTTCAGGAACCGAGAGCCAGGGTGTTAATGGCTGTACTGGAGACCAGAGATGAGGCATGACCCACGCAGAGTGGGGAGTGGGAGGTCCCTTATAAGCTCAGCTCTCTCAGAGGCCTCTATCCTAGAAAAATGAACAACAGGGAAATAAATCATCTCACTAGCAGAGGAGATAAAGAAGCTTGCCTACTTTGATGTGGGTTCTGGCTGGAAATTTTATAAAAAGTTTCCTGTCAGAATTTGTGACCTTAAGCCCACCTATAGGTGAATTTGGCATTCTTTTTTACTACCTGTCAGATCCAGGAAACTGCTACAGAAATACTTCTTTATCCATTCCTGGGTAAGTGCATACCCATACCTGAGTTACTATAATAACCCGAGTTAGTAGTTAATATCCAATTTTGGAAGAAATGGTAGTTGATGAACCCCTAGTTTTATTTGTAGAGTGCTATTTTATGTATCTGTAGGTCTTTATACCTATCTACCTACCTACCCAAGTGGGCCTGTGCAAAATCCATCCATGATACAACCAAATCCCTCTCAAGCAGCACTTCTTATTGTCATTCTAAAAGTTGGGATAGAGAAAGTTTCTCTGCTACATACAAATTTGAGAGAGATGCTCAAATTTGGGTGGCCGCAGCCAATTCTGTTTGTTGGCCCCTGTTCTGGTGCTTTTCAAGAGTGCTTTTGATTATACAGACCAGTTTACAAGATGTTCTAACAGGTGAGAACCCTTTTAGCATTCATGAACCACATGCCCACCTCAAGTCAACACAGTTGAAGGCTTAAAATGTGATTGGCTTCAGTAGCCATATGAAATAAAGCCACTTCTATTTGCCCGAAATGTTCAGACCACACAGCTCTCCCTTACCCTTCACCTTTAATCCTTAACCTGGCACTGGCCCCTTATTTCCTACTCTCTTCCTCCCTCTGTTTTCCCCTACTCTCAGGCAAACCTGAATTCTCAGTTCTGAAGTTTGTCCTGCACTATCACCATTAGGTTGGCTGCTAAAATCCCCTTACAAAGAGGCACTGTGGAAGGCAGAAGTGAGGCAGCAGTGGCTTTCTGGCTGAAAGTCATCAGGTTAGATGTAGTGACTGAAAGCTGCCAGGGTGGCGGCAGCCTCCAGCTTGCCCTCCCTCTCCTGTCCTCTGCATCAGTGCATCTTCCTGACTGCCCAACTTGTTAGCTGAGGACAGCCTCAGACCCATCCAGGACCCTTGCTGGCAGACCCACACAGAAGCCCACAGACCTCCCATGGCTCTTTCTCAAAGTTCCACTTTGGAGGCTAACTGTGCTTGGCTTCTCAGACAGACCTGGATGGTGTCCCCTCTGACCTTCCTGGACCATCACTTCCCCAGCTCCTCTCATAATTGAGTTAGCATTAATGCCTATCACAAACCACTCATCTCTGGGTGAATAGTGTGGTGTTTCCCTGCCAGGTCACACCTGATTCATCCTGTTATCTAGTGCCCAAGAGAGGCCTGTAATACAGACCTAAGTGATAAATATTTGCTATATCAACATTCCACTAGGACATCTTTTTTCTTGGACTGTGAAGTGACATAAAATCAGACTGAAAGATGGGGTGGCCCTTATCCATAAGAAGGAGTATTGACTTCCACAGTCTGTGCAGCCCCTCATTAGTTCAATGCACTGGCTCAAGCCTGGGGCCCATGTTCGCTGCTTCTGTGCAGCCCTTCATACCATTACAATCTCAGAATCACAGGCTCCAGGCCACAGCACTGCTGCCAGCAGCATCCTTTTCCCCATCTCCCGCCAATCCCCACCCACCTCCATTTCTGTGCTTTGCATGCCTTTATCTCTCTTGCACAGGGCCAGCAGAAATCACACCATTCTCACATGCCAGACTGGAACTCTGAAAAGAACTGTCTGAACCATCACTTTTAAAGGTGCCTGGCTGGCATCACGGAGCAGCACATCAGCTGAAAAATGGGCAACCTTCATCTCGGCATACATTCCTCACTCAGCGAGTGCACCCCAGCAATTCCCATCTGGAGTTTTTAACAGAACGATTTTGTAGCATTTCCATTTATTACACATTTAATTGCCTTTTAATTGGTGCAGCTGTTTTCATCATGCTTGAGGCATCTTGGAACTATCTTCCTTAGAACCCATTTCAGGCTTACTTCCTGCCCTGGATTACACTATTGTCAGTCAAAACTTTGTGCTTGGGCCTCCCAAGTTTAATCAAAGACTTACTGTCTAGTATAAAAGCCTCTAATAGCCATATTTTATCTAGGTAGTGGGGAAAGAACAGCACTAAAAATTGGAGGTCATCTCAAGAACTAGAACTACCATTATCCTGTACCAAGTCATGTCAACATGTAAATAATCACCAATGGGTCTTGGAGTCCAGCATCTGGAAGGTATAAATCCATTATTATCAAGCCATTATGTCTAGGATTGAACATATACTAATTTTATGGACTTGGGGCAATAACATCAATTACTTAAGCCCCTGTACCCACAGCCGAGCTTTTTAATCACAGCCACGTCCACACAGGCTCCTGCTGCTCAGTTGACACCAGGAAGCTCAAGCCAGTTCTCTTGGGAGTGAAGAGATCTTTCTGAATGCTCACTTTGAAGTTAGACAGGAGGATATTTGTAGGTCTCAGGTCAGTAAGAAAGATAACAGTGGTCAGAATGCAGGATCTCTTGCATAGCTTCTTGAAGAGGTAACCCCTTCCCTATCCTACCATCAGCACCATTCCCCTGGCCTTACCTCTGACTCAAAACCAGTTCTGACTTTTTTACAATGTGGGTTGGTGCCAAACACTTCCCTCCTTGCTCCTAGTTCCACCAGTGGCTTTAGATCTCAAGCACTTAGTATGTATCAGTTCCACTTTAAAGTATCTTCCTATGTATTGCATCTTCCAAACCACCTAAGACATAGGTAGTATGACTGTGTCCATTTTAGAGATAAGAAAACAGACACAAAAAGAATGTAAGTAACTTTCCCAGGATCATAGAGAAGTAAATGGTGGGGCAGGATCAAAATCCAAGCAGTGTGGCTTTAGAGTCTATGCTCTTAACCTTCATTCCGTGGGCTGAGAATCCTGAGGAAAAAGTGGACTTCAGGGATCGGGCCTTCTGCCCGCCCAGGTTGTGATGGACTCTTCACCCAGGTGGGCTCCAGCACTTCCCTGCTGTCCCCCAGTACTTCCAGCTGGTGCTGGGCCAGCAGGATTGTTTCTCTGCCTGGCAACTTCCTGTCTGTAACAATGTGAGAGAATGAGAAGGATGTTAACTAGAAAATTCTTCTGTAGTCTGTTTCCAATCTTGGCACCAGATCCTCCCCCATCACACTCACTCACGCATCCCTGTGCCCTTAATACATACTCTGGTACCCAAACACCATCTTCCTCTCCAGTATCGTTTAATCATTTTTTTTCTTTTCTTTTTTTTTTTGTCATGTCATTAGATGCCTCAAACCTCAAACATGTTTATGTGAATCTCTGGGGCTGGTTCAGAGGAGGGAGCCAGCATCTCATATTAGGTCACCATCCAGTCAGGAAACATCTGTATATGTAATTTCCAAAGTAATTTATTCACTAACCCAAAGAATATCTAGCTCCATGAATGTTGACCTCTGCTCTTCACCACTTCCTTTCAGCTTACATTCAATCCCAAAATCAACACAGGATTTCTATTATTTTATTAGTCTTTAAAACTTCTTGGTCTCCTGCAAAAATGGATCTCTCTGCACACTCGCATACATACAAACACCAGGTTTAAGGCTACATCTTACTTTGTAACAGGCAACATTTTTGGTCTCTCCTACATTGCCTCAGATAATTGGCTTTCCTTCTTGACACTGATATTTAACTCCTGATGCTTTCATCATTTTTGACATTATTTTAAAATAAAAAATATAGGCATTTGGATCTTTCTCCACCCACACAGCCCTTTTACATATGTCCAGGACTGCTCCTGTGGACCAGGCTAAGCATTATGGTCTTATTCTCACCTCTCAACTGGATAGTGGCCTTCAAGCTTTAGTTCAAATGACGCTGCCCTCATTGCTCAGCCCAAAGTAATCTCTCTGAACTTATACAGCACAGAGGCTACAAAGGTCTCACACATGTAGGGTTTGCTCTTCTTTTCTGTGTCTGCATTCAGGTTCTCCAAAATGCCTCCTGGGCTGTCTATAGTCCCTTCCAACACTAAACCCAAGGCCAAAGGTCAAGACACTTGCATTCTGACTTTCACCCTTTTCAGCAGATACCCCCTATTCTTTTCCAATTTATTCCAACATAAACAATAGTTTAAATACAAAAATAAACTTTTCTGCATTAAAAATTGAATTATGGATATGAGCTGCATGTGACTTGCCAATCTTGTTCTTTTATCATTAATTTTATGACTTTAAACCAGTCACTGTACTTCTCTGATCCCTGTTTTCCTCATTTCCCACAAAGGGTCCTGGGCTCAGTGATTACTGAGGCTCAGTCTAGAATTCAAATTGTAAATACATTTAAGTCTGGGCCTTTGTGTCCTGATTGATTGATTGATGCATCCTTGTTTTCCTTATGTACCCAAAAAGGGGTCTGGGCTAGGTGATTTCTGAGACTCAGTGTAGGATTCAAGTTGTAAATACATTTGGGTCTTGGCCCCTGTGTCCTGATTGACTGACTGTTTGATTGATGACTCTTGGCTCTGACAGCACTGTGAGCAAATATTAGTACTTGCACTGTGAGCAAGTATTGTTGGATGAATAAAGGAATTAGTGATTGTCTTCAATGCTTTGTAATCCTAATTCCTTAGTAGATGGACCCTAATCTAGTGGATTGCCATCAAGGGCATATGTTCAGAAGTGATCTCTGAAAAACAGAAGTTACATTAATCAGCTGGCCCTATTTTTTCGAGGAGGGGGCCAAGTTTCCATCCTAGGAAAACATCCTAGGTAACTATGGTTACATCAAGATGTTCCTTTTCCCATGCCTAAATTATATAATTTCTATTTTCCATAAATTGGAATGAAGATCCTAAGGGAAAAATAAGTTTCATCCATGGCATTTATGTTTTATGGAAGTGACCT
This sequence comes from Perodicticus potto, assembly GCA_963574655.1. NCBI lineage: Eukaryota > Metazoa > Chordata > Mammalia > Primates > Lorisidae > Perodicticus > Perodicticus potto. Next base: position 13,689 of record CAUYRH010174308.1, read on the forward strand.
TCCTGGGACTTACCACATACCTGGATGTTGTCTGACGGTGATAAAGATAGAAACTGTCTCCTCCCTGGACTTGTAGCTCTGGTAGCAGAAGGCAAGTTTTCATGAGGACTATAGAGAAGGGAGAAGAGCTGGCTTCAAGTGCAGAAGCCCAAGTTTCCTTGAGAATTTCTTAAAATGCACCAGAAGGAGCAGACCATTGGACTCAACCCAGAGAGGGAAAGCTAAAGCCCCCAGAACCACCCCAATAGTCACTGTGTAACTCCTTCCCTGCCCAGTATTTCTAAGAGAGCTAAACAGCCCCAAATCTTCACAGCTCACTCTCCACATGGGCACACTGTGGAGGGCACTCTCCCCGTCACATCATTTAAAACCCAGCCAAGCAGTGGGACTTCTCTGTATTTTGTTCTATTATTAGAATCCAATTACCATCTGGTGGTATGCTATAGGGAAGTGCTATTCTTCTGTATCAGCAAACACACAATGCAGCAGTTTGGTGTGCAAGCTGGAAGCTTTCAGAGCTTACAGAAAAAAAGGAGAGAAATAATTTGATTTCTGCCCCAAGAATCTCATGCCCATTGGGATTCCCTGGCTTCAGGATATAGTTATTAAGCTTGTCTTTATAAAGGGAGCACCTTATTCTGGGGTCATGCTGCCCTTTAAAGTGAGAAACCCATTGCCCTGGTCTAAGCCCACATATTCAGGGATTACTTTATGTGTCTACCTGTTTCCTTCCCTCCTGAATGCAGCCCCAGCAATCCCAGGATGTCAAACTTTCCCCAAGAGGAAAGAAGCTGCAATTTCTTCAAGAACTGCTATCAGAGGCAACACTGAATAGCCCCTGGCTTTGAGGCCATCCACTTCCCTTTCCTTGACTCGAGTCCCCATGCTGGAGGAAGCTGTGGTCACTTCATGGTAAACGATTTGACAGATGTGGAAATAGCTTGACGATTATTTGGCTAATATGAAGTGTCTGTATGTTTGGCCCAAAGGTTCTCTTGGCAACCTCCTGAGATGATTTCTTCTACCAAGTTTGGAAAAGAAGTTATGCCTAGAATCTGTCTTAGGCCATCTTAAATGTCTTTGGATATTTAAAGGAATTAGAATAATTAGAATTGCTGGAGTAATGGAAACGGAGGAGCTGGGGGAGAAAGTGGAACAGCGTGTCCTGAGTTAGGGTACAGCATGTTTGTTTCAGACCTCCTATATGCCTCTGAAGTAAAAGGTTTTTCTCTGCCTCTTTCCACTATTGAAGCTCTGAATTTGACCGGTTTTGATTCACTCCATTCTGTCCATTCCTCCTGGATAGGTACACCAGTTGTTGTGAATGGAAAGGTGTCGAACAAGGTCGGAAATCAGGTTCATGAATCCTTAAACACTATACTCACTGGGCTTCCTCCAAACCCACCCCTTTCCAGCCAGGGAATCCCCAGATTAAAGACAGATCTAGAGCCCTGGAAGGGTTTTTCAAACTTTTTTATCTACCGACACACTTGAGCCTATAGTTAAACTTCTGCAGCATGCTTAAATCATGTTGATCAAAAGAAAAAAAAGACTTAAAAAAAGAATATACTTACTGTGCTTTGAACTTCTTTCAAAAATAATTTAATTAGTGATCTTTAAAATTTTTCACAGCACAACTAAAATCCTTTCAGACACACACTTTTCCAACTCACTGGCTTTCCTCAGATGCACAGGATCTTCTGTACATATCTTTCTGATATTAAATCATGCTCCCAGAAAATATTATCAACTCACAATGCAGCATTTTGTAATCAATACTGTCTCAGACCTAATGAAATACAATATTAGGCACAGACTAAATATCAGGAATATTACACATTATCTCACTTAGTCATCACAAAATTCTATGAACTTGTAATAATTTATTCCTATTTAATAGATTAGAAAAGCAAAGACCATAGACATTAATTGAATTGTTCAAAGTCATAGGTCTAGTAAGCAACAGAGGTGGGATTTAAACTTGAGTCTTTCAACCCTAAATTCCATACTCTTCCTGAAACAGAATGCTATTCACAAACAAACAGCATTGCCTCGCATGTAGAGAGGGAGCTCAAAATGAACAGTAGGATTTCAGAGACTGTTTCTGCTGCAGAGGCACACACAGGCAGCCACAGAGGGATGAGCAGCATAACAGGAGCACTATTTACAAGGTCAAGGCAAAGAGTAAAAGTGAGAGGAAGGCCATAATTAATACTGTGCAGGGGAAAAAACCTTATCAGAATTATAGCAAGCATAGAAAATCTCTTTTAATTGAAGAGTTGTACACCATACTTTGAAGAGCTCATGTTCTGAGTCCTCCATTTTATAAGAAAAGAAAAAAAGGTGGGTTGGAGGCAAGATGGCCGACTAGAGCCAGCTTTCCACAGAGGCTCCCATCCAGAAGGAGAGTTAAAGGACAGAAGTTTAGCAAGTAAGCTGATGGTTTGGAGCTGAGCCAAGAGAAAAGGTGGAAGAACACACATCAACCCTGCTGAGGCGAGCTATGACCCCAAGGATACAAACAAAAGGTACAAAATCCATCACCAAGTGGACGGAGTCCCCTCCCCCATGAGAATGGCTCACAGTATACTTTCTACAAACAAGCGAGCAGAGTTCAAACGTCCTCCCATTTTATCCCATGGGAGAGACACTCTAGAAACAGGACCTGCTTGCCCTACTAGGATGCCATGGCACTCTCCTGCCAGGCATAAAACTGTTTCTATTCTCTACCTGCAATTCTGAACTCCCAGCACTCCCTTCTACTCTCACCCCAAGGTCTGGAAGCCTGCCCCCCATGGAGTTCAGATTCTTGGACATTTTCTCGAGATGTGTAAAGGGCATGCGCTGTTGCAGGTCTGTGCTGACTCTGCAGCACGGGGGTAAGCAGAAAACGGTGGACTGAGGGAACCATATGGGAAAGGGAGAGGTGGTGTCCCCACCCCCACCCCTGGCACAGAGCAGCAGCAACAGCAGCAGCAGCAGCAGCAGCAGTAGGAAAAATAGGGCTCACCCCTGGAGATATTTTAGAAGGACATTGCCTGTCTCTCTGGGCAACCAGAGAAAGCCAGGCATCTTCTCCAGTGGCAGTTGCTAGTAGAATAGATCTGGGGTGGTAATGTAGGCCTTGTGAGCAAAGGGTATGCCTGAGGCGGTACCGTCTACTCCCAGGGTGGGGCTGAGCCAGAGGACTATTTTAGTGAGCCTAAGAAGCACCCGGCCCTCAGGGGATCATAGCTGAGACAAAAGCAGGTGGGAAGAGGCTGGAATTGAGAGCTCAGTGTGAGCTCTAACCGCACCCACCCGAACACAGACTACAGGGAAAACAGAAATACCAGCTCTGGGCAGCAGCACAGACCGGGGCTGAGTCATAGTTTCTGGGAACTCAAACAGCACCTGGTCCACAGGGGAATATAGCCAGGACAGAATCATAAATTCTGCAAAAATATAAGTGTCAGCAACATAAATCAGGGGTGGGGCTGGAACTGAGTGGACTATCTCAGCTTCCATTAACCACCTGAGGTTGTCAAGCCTCAGCTTGCCCTGCCAGATGATGGCAGAGTGTGGAGGCCTGGCCAAGGAGACATAAGATCTCTCTGTGACTCAGGCAGGTTTAAACCCCTGGAGCATCTGCTCATTGGAGGGAACCGGGACATAGCCTTGTGGGGTTACCAGTGACTGAGTGTGACAGACATACAAGGTGGGAAAGGAAGCATCAACCTTTCCAGACTAATTCATATGCTCGGGGGGTACTTCTGACTCCACGGAGCACGAATGAGTTATGCTCAAGCTGCCAGCAGACCCCTGCTATCTAGTTGCCAGAAACATTTTGAACTCCCTCACTTGAGACCGGATGCTGACTAGGACAATTGATTTGGATCTCTCAGAATGGACCAAAAACCTGAGAACTATCCAAAGTGGTACCCTGAGTGTGTGGTTGTGGGAAGGTTTGATTTTCCTTTTCCAGTTGTTGCCCATGGGGGGCGGGGTGACTTAATTGCTGGTATTTCTCCACAGCTGAGACTTCAACTCAGAATAACTAATTGACTAGGGTAGGATAGAGACCAGCTGAAAACAAGACAGAGCCACTTAGCCCCACCACACCAAGTAAGTCCCCAGTGTCTCAGGCCATAGCACTGTATGGGTCTTTTGCAAAGCTCTGGGGGGAAAGGTACAGAAAACAGTCACAGCTCTTGGGCAAAGGGCTGCATAATCACTACTCCAGGAGGCACCCAACACAACTTCACCTTATCTGCTCATCTGGCCAAACGGTATAAAATAATCATGGGGTGGGATCAGTGGAAAAACTCTGGTAACATGAAGAACCAGAGCAGATCAACTCCCCCAAGGAACGATATGGCAGACACAACTGATTCACATTCATAGACAAATGGTTGATATATCAGAAAACGAATTCAGAGTTTGGCTTTCAAATAAGATTAATAGAATGGAGGTAAAGTAGGAATTAGAAATTCAAGGAGTATTTCAAAAGTTGTCTCAAGAATTCAATGAATTCAAAGACAAAATCACCAAAGATTTTGACATATTGAGACAAGAATTTGCAGCCCTCAAAGATCTGAGAAATACAGTAGAATCCCTCTGTAACAGAATGGAGCAAGCAGAAGAAAGGATTTCTGACACTCAGGACAAAGCTTTTGAACGCTCCCAAGTGCTCAAAGAGGAAGAGAAATGGAGAACAAAAATGGATCATTCTCTCAGAGAGCTCTGGTATAATTTGAAGAAAGCTAATATTTGCCTTATAGGAATTCCTGAAGGTGAAGAAGTTGTTTCACAAACCACAGAGGCCCTTCTTAATAAGATTATGAAGGATAACTTTCCAGACATGCCAAGAGATTCTGAAATTCAGACAGCAGACAGTTTCAGAGCACCAGCACTACTGAACCCAAATAAGACATCTCCCACACACATTATAATTAACTTCACTAAAGTTAATATGAAGGAGAAAATTCTGAAAGCAGCTAGATGTAAAAAAAACCATAACCTACAAGGGGAAGAATATTAGAATGACTGCAGATCTCTCTGCTGAAACCTTTCAAGCTAGAAGTGGTCATCAACTGTTAATCTCCTAAAACAAAATAACTTTCGAACCAGGATTCTATATCCAGCTAAACTGAGTTTCATTTAATGGAGAAAGTAAATACATTAATGACATCCACATGTTGAACAAATTTGCCATAACTAAACCAGCTCTCCAGGATATTCTCAGACCTATCCTCCATAATGACCACTGCAATCCTCCACCACAAAAGTAATCTCACTCAGAAACTTTTCATCAAATTCCAACTTCCATACTGGCAAAAGGATTAAAAATGCCCACTGGACTTTCAAGAAACTTGATACCCAAAATTCGACCAGCTTATCAATATTCGCAATTAAAACGAATGGCTGAAATTGTCCTCCAAAGAGGCACAAGTTGCCTGACTGGATACAAAACTCAGGCCAGATATCTGCCACATACAAGAATCTCATCTTACCTTAAAAGATAAATATAGACTCAGGGTGAAGGGATGATCTATATTTTAGGCAAATGGAAAACAAAAAAAAGCAGGTGTTGCAATTTTAATCACAGATACAATAGGCTTTAAACCAACAAAA
>CAUYRH010174309.1:0-50006 GCA_963574655.1 Perodicticus potto
GTCTTTGTTTTTTGTTTTATTGATGCAATGTATTATATTTGTAGATGTGCATATGTTGAACCAACCCTGTAACCCTGGAAGGAGGTTACATGAATAAAACCAACTTGATCATAGTGTATAACTTTTTTTATGTGTTGTTGACTTCTGTTTGCTAAGATCTTATTGAATATTTTTGCATCGATATTCATTAGTGATATTGGTATGTAATTTTCTTTTCTTGTTGGGTCTTTTCCTGGTTTGGGGATCAAGGTGATGTCTGCTTCCAAGTTATCTTTCTTATTAACTTGTAGGTACTTATTACATATTAAGGCTATTAACCCTTTTTAGTGATCATAAGTATATTTCTCTTCATTATTTGCATCGTAAATATCCTTATTATATTTGTCACCAAATGTTTTCATTATTATGTGCTTAAATATACCAACCTCTTAGGTTTCGGTATCCTATGTTAGGTATACAAAGGTTCTTGCTGTGACAGTAATTTTTTTCTTCTAGTAAATTTAGAGATTTAGGTTTCCTTTCAAACAATTATAAAGTTAAATCTAAAATAAAGAAGGACCACCAAATCAGGTGGACAAATCAGGACTAAAAACTCCATTATTCCCCTCATTATAGCCCTTATAAAGATTTGTCAGAATTATTTCCCAAAAGATACAATGATTACAGCATAGAAATAGAATTTGCCTATCCACAACAACTTTCTCAATAAGATACTTAACTCCATTATTTTGAATTCTTTGTTTAACATTAAAACTAGTTATCTAGTTTATTAACTTATTCTCTGATTCTGCTGTTCTCAAAGAATACCTACTATAACATTTTTCAGTACAAAGATTGAGATATACCACTAAAATCTTGAAGTGGCAATATTTTTCTAATTTAGTAGAAAAATAAGCTGGAGGATAGAATTTTCTCAATTTAAGATTTTTCTCCATGATTTTTTCATAAACTTGACATCACCTATCTCTTATCTACAAAAATAAACTATCCAATGACAAAAATAAATATTAAAAAATAATGGTTTTAATAAAAAAGCAAAATAGCCAATAACGCTTATTGTGAAAGATTCTCTTCTCTGGCACACATGATTTTGTTTTTGGATTTTGTTACATTTTATTTATTTATTTTTTACCTTTATTTTCGGCAGGCAAAACTGCAACATTCCGGTGTCCTTCCAAAATACATGTTTGAGACCCACAGATAAAAATAACTTGATATAATTGCTTTAAAATCTATTTCTTACAAAGTAATGAGAAGAGGTATGCCGATGTAGCCACTGCATTACTCTCTCAGTCATAGTCATAGCTATAGTTCATATTTTGTGCAAATATTTTGAAGTAATGCTGGATGTGCTAAATTTAAATGGAAATTCCTAGGAATGCTAATTCTATAAGCATTTTTATAGAAACTATTCTGAACATGCATTATATTTATTAATTCTTAACAGGTTCAGTGTTTTTAAAATATTTTAATAGTCAAAACAGAAAAACGCTCACACTCTTTAAGTAATATCAGAAAGTCAATTTGGAGGCAGTGAGGTAAGCTATAAAATATTGATTCAGATATATAGAAAAATAATGCCTATGATGATCTAAAACGGGTCAGCGAAAACATCTGTGACAGAGAACAAGAGAATGAATTTGTACGTGTACACTGAGGGAGAGGGGAGAAAAGGGAGGTAAGACATGATAATGACTCATGAATCCAGGTGATGTACTATTGAAACTTTTCTGTAACTTTGAACTTTATAATGAAAAGTTTCAAAAATTCACAGAGAAAAATAAGGATGCGCATATGTCTTGAGTCTTTGTATTCAGGCAAACACATTTTGAGTAGAGTACCTGAAGTCATGCTCCCCTTTAAACTGTAGCTTTTGAACTAATGATAAAAAGGAGCTCTCTTCACCCAGGTTCCATTCTCTCAACCACAGCCCCCACTGCCCAAACAACCTATAATCTAAAGCATAAAATTCGTTTGGATGAAGCCTTGGTTTATTTTCAATTGTTATCCAAAGGAAGTTATACCTCAACAGAGAATGGGACACATTCTATCACAAACGAAGCAATTAAGCATTTGTTTTTAAGTAAAATTAAAAAAAAGTTCTCCAAGCAGACAGAGAAAGAATGAGGGAGGGGTGGGGAAAGGAACAGCAGAGAGAGGGAAGGAGCCACACCTTTTGGGGGCAAAACACGATTGTAAGAGGGACTTTACCTAACAAACGCAATCAGCGTAACCTGGTTTCTTGTATACTCAATAAATCCCCAACAATTAAAAAAAAAAAAAAAAAGTTTTCCAGCTCTAACGAAGGTTCTAAGTAAATTAATAACCCTTGTCTCGGCTTGACGCCTGTGGCTCAACAGGCTAAGGTGCCACGTACACCTGAGCTGGCGGGTTTGAATCCAGCCTGGACCCGCCAAACAACAATGATGGCTGCAACCAAAAAACGGCCGGTCGTTGTGGTGGACGCCTGTAGTCCCAGCTACTTGGGAGGCGGAGGCAAGAGACTCGCTTGAACCAAGGAATTGGAGGTTGCTGTGAGCTGTGATGCCACAGCACTCTATCCAGGGTGACAGCTTGAGGCTCTGTCTCAAAAATTAAATAAATAAATAAATAAATAAATAAATAAATAAATAAATAACAACCTTTGTCTCAATGAAAGATATAAATGTAACTAAACAGCATATGAACAGAGACATCAATTTTATACCTAAGGTTTTTTTGCAATTATGTTCATTCATAAATTAAATGCTACTATTTTCCAATAAGCATTTCTATAGAATCTAGCTTGCCCAATATTCACACTATAAGAGTATAGAGTCTTATTTCTCTATAGATTATATCTGGGTTTCTGACTAATCAGGACATGTTTCAGGAACCCTAACTTTCCTTCTCAACAGTGAGCAACTCAGGTCTTAGGACCACAGGCAGGAGACATACTCTCAACTACCTACTGAATCAAGGCAAGATAATGTAGGTGATTGAAGCAGGACCGGTAGGGCCTGTAGAAACTAGCAAGCTTATGACACAACAAAAACCTGCCATTTAGTTCCAGCTTGCTGTCGCCAAGGGGCAATGTTTGACCAGAATTAGATATTCTCATTTGTCAAAAGGAATTAGAAATACAAATTTAATGCAAAACTTCCTAAAATTTATAAGGTTAACATATTCTAAAATATTTAAAACACTTAGGAGCCAAACAAAAACCTCTAAACACTTCTATCCAGGACCAGTGGTTTACATTTAAGTAGCAATTCACGTTCAAAAACTCTGGTTCAGTGATAGAAAAGGGCTCACATTAATTTTAACGGACTTTTTTGCATCCTATGAAATATGTCAAACTCATATATTATCTGAACTCATATCTTAATAATTTGAAAATTAAATAAACAGAAACTGATCTTTAGAAGAGTCAATTCTTTCTAGAAATTTTTCCCTATTTTACTAATAAATCTTTAAACTTAATTATATATAGAAACTAAGGAAAATTATTTTCAACTTACTTTCATTTAGAGAAAAAAAACCAAATTATAGGAATATAGGGTTTTTCACCCCAAGCATAACAAAGTGCAAAAGAAATATACAATAACTATTTTGCATCTCACCTTTTTAACTGCAAATACCCACCTAAGGATGCATAAACAAATTTTGCCTCCTGATGTGAGTCTGCAGAATCCAAATCTCTGTTTACTTTCAATGTCCGTCAGTACAAAGGTAAAGTGCTGTCCAACTTGATTTTGAGATACCCTAAAATATAGAAACATTATGAAACATGAATTTCATGTTTTCTTGAAGAAAAACAAAAGCAATATTGTATGTATATGTAGCATTAGTTTCATCTTTCCAAATAATTGGTTCTTAAAGCTAGCACTACTTCCCAAGCCAAAATGAGCATATAATATGTAATCTAAGCTGCGAGTCAAAAACCAAAATAAGTTGTAATACCATAGAGACAGAACAAATTAGCTAATCCCTCACTAGAAAATGAAAAAGTTTACCATAAACTTTCATAAGACTAAAATACTTGTAAAATCTTTCCTAAATTATCAAAATACTACTACAAAAGCTATAAAAGAACTTATACAGGATGACGAAGTCCTTTTCCCTTAACTATACCATATTTCCTCAATTATTCTAAAATTGCTCAGATAGCAAATCATTATGCTTTAGAATCTAAAAGCAGCTACCACCAACTCCAATTAATTGCTTCTCTTATTGACATTCTCACCCAATAAAATACCATATAAAATACTCTTGGTATTTCTTCTTAGCATTTTCTTTTAGAACTATCAATATATTGAGGAATAAATGTCTAAGTACAAGATAAAAATATAATTTCTATCAAAAGTGCTGAGTGGCTAAGCTGTAAAGAACCGTAGTTAATTTTGAACCAAGTATCATACTACCATAATATGTGTTGTATTACACTATAAGGGGCAATAAAAAACATTAGATTGAAAATTTACTTCTATTTAAAAATATATAAATATATTTCCTGATCCTGCTATAATTTTGTCATAACATAACTATAACTGAATTTTGGTTCCTTGCCCCAAAACAAAATATCCATGATACCTAAACCTTGTTTTTGAAATAACCATAGGAATTGTAAAAAAGGAAACAAATCACTACCAACATCAATAATACAAATTGTTTTGCTAGGAATTATTGAATTTCAAATGCTAAACATTTAACAAATATACTTTTAAGTGAACAGTTTTAATTTCCATAAACTTAAAAAATAAAAACAAAAACAAAGCATAAGAAAATAAAACCTCTCCAGTTATTAATACACCCTCTAAAGCCCAAGGTTCATCATATTGTTTCATTTCTTTTCTTCTTTATTTTGTCCTTACTATTAATTTGAAAATTATAATTTTTCTTTTGGGTGGTGGTAGGCAAATGATTCCTTAGAAATGAGATAAAACAAGGGGTATGTTCATCAGCAGTACTTATTTGCATCAATTAGCCCATCATTCAGAAGATGGTATCTTTAATATAGTGAAATTTTAAAGTCCCGCTAATTATTACTTTGCAAAATATTTTCCTAAAATAAATCTCCTTTTAAAAGTCCTACATATTACATTCTTAAGAAAACTGATAATAGTGTGTGAAAATCACATGAAAAACAATAAATGTTTTTATTATACTCAAAGGGCTAGGTATTCTATGAAAGTTCAATTGCATGCAAGTAGTTCATTCACTACTTCTTTAGTAAAATGTAAACTTCATGAGATTTTCAAAACTGCTTAAAGAGTTTCCCTTTTGCCTTCTATAATACTGTACTGTTTCTGCAAAGCTAACTTGGGAGACAACTAGTTATGAGTTTTACAACATCACCCAGATGGTCTTTTTAATTAGGATGAAGTGAGATAGAAATCAGGATATATACAACCAATTTTAAAAGACACAATTCTAAGGCTCTGATAAGGAACATATTGATATTTTATTTTGCTGGTGCTCACAATTTATATCTGAAAATAAAGCAAAAAAAAAAATAGAACTTATCGGCAATACTATTTTAAGACTTCTCCATAACTTGTCACAGCAAAGAAAAGAAGATATGATGACTTAAAAGTCTTCTTTATTCCAAACATCAATTAATTTTGAATCCCTGGCCATTTTTGTTAGAAGCAGTGAAAAGAAGGCCCATTTCATTTTATATAAAAGAACATGTAATCATTTTAAAGTGTTCACTGAGATAAGCTAAAGTTACTTTAAATGATGATTATACTGTACCTTTCAACGTCAAAAGGGAAACAGAACTTTGGCACGCTCTGTAGTACCTCCTACAAATACAAATTTAAAAAGAAAAAAAGAGTCTTTAGAATATTTTTTTAAAGATGCACTTAAAACTTTTTGGAGACATTTTCTAGGGGGGAAAAAAAATAAAGTCAGTTTTTTTACCTTAAGAAAAATAGCACAGGTTCTTAGACTAAAATAATTGATTATTAAAAGGGAATTAAGTTTGTGCTTTGGCAGATTGCACTGACAATGCAATGGAAGCCCCAGGAGGGAAAGGCCTGGCCTGAAGGGTATTAACACCCTTCACATCCCCGCTGGGATTCCCTTCAACAAGGCCATATGGATTTTACAAGAAGCACCGCACCATATGGGTAAGCTGCGTCTGCTACTACTTGTATCACAGACTAGCCATAGGGACTTCTGACAGATCCTGGCTCAAAAATATAAATGTTGTTTCAATTAAAATGCAGGCAGAGAAAGGGGAATGAAGTTGGCATCAGAATAAATTATGAGAGGTATAACAACTCTACATGTCCCACAGTCAAACGTTTTTTAAAAAAAAAAAAAAAAGACATTATAGATAAAAAAAAAAAATCAATGTTTCAACTCTTGGTACTGAGTTTTATCTTAACACTCAGAGAAATGCATATCTGAAAACAAAGCTTTAAATTAAAACATATCTTCTATTCTGTGCACGTTCAATTAAGAATCGCCTAATACAAAAAGCTATGTTTTAATCAAACAGAGAAAATAATCTGATTTTAAAGCCTTCATTGATTTTATAGTCATCATAAAATAATTTTTAAATCTTTTGGAAATCATATGGCTTATCAATCACAAAAATGGTAAGTGCGAATATTGTCAGCTATTTGACAAAAAAATAGAAAAAAATTGTCATGTTTAAAAAAAGACTTATCCCAGCTACTCGGGAGGCTGAGGCAAGAGAATCGCCTAAGCCCAGGAGTTGGAGGTTGCTGTGAGCTGTGTGACCCCACAGCACTCTACCGAGGGTGATAAAGTGAGACTCTGTCTCTACAAAAAAAAAAATAAATAAAAAATAAAAAAAGACTTATAATTAACTGATTTAAAAGTTAAACTTTAAACTTGAAGACAACATCATATAAGGTCAAAGACAGGTGATTTTGCAAGACAAAGCAGAGATTCATGAGGATGATTCCCATTAAAGAGGAAAAAAAAGTATTTTAATGCAGTAGCTTCTCCTCCTAAAAAAAATAAAAAATTCCCTTGCCTACCATCTCTTTGCCACTAAAACTCAGATCCAGAGAAATACCAATATCTAAATAAATAAATCCTGTACATAAATACAATATAGAGAGTGTCAAAGTAGAATTTCTTGCAGTCTTTTAAAACGGAGACTTACAGTAAGTGTTAATTAAAAAGAAAACATTATAAAAATCCAACACCTAAGAAAGCTTCAAAAGTCTTAACTTACATAAACAAAGAGAAGCATCACAAAGAAAACAATTTTTGCTCTCAGGGTATAGCACCCTGATTTTCTTACAAATATCCACCTTTAAAAGAGTGACCACAGACTCCACAGTTAGAGAAAGCTAACTATTTTAGTAATGACAACATTTTATTTACTATAATTAAAAGAGTCTCTAAACTTCAAATAAGCTAATTTACATAAACTAAAAAACATCAGTTAGAAATGAGAACAGTTCATTTTCATTTGACCATTGCTTAATCCTTATCTTGCACCATCTAAAATAAAGCCATTTGCCATATTTATTACATGTATGTACACTATTCAGATACCGTCCGGCAAACTGTCCACATAATTTTTGTTCACAATAAAAAATATATATTCAAAATTCAATGTCTGTCTCAAAAAACATCCAAATTAGTTGCACATTTCACATCAATTTTTAGTCTCCAATTAAAAAGAAGGCTTCCCACTTTGTTGCTCAATCTTTCACACACCTTCCTTCTTCCACAAGCAACCCACATGCACACACTTCTGCACAACAGCCTCAGCTCGCTTCCCAACTGGCAGAAGCATCCCTCAGGGGACAAGTCTTTAAACCTCCGCACTCTTTAAAATTCAACCAGCCAGCAGGTCTATAGACTAGTGTATAAACAGTATAGGCAAAAAAAAAAAAAAAATCCTCTCTCAGCTTATGTCAGTGACAAAGCAGCTCGGCAGTTGACTGTTTCTCCCCTGACAGCATAAGCTGGATTTATACAGATCAATAGCTGGAAGTCCTACCTAGCTGCCAGGGCTTGGTTTTCTTCCTTAATTACAGGTGCTATTCAAACTGAAGTTTAAAAAGAAAAGAGCGAGAGAGAGTTGGAGGGAGGAATAAAATGCATGGAAATAGCTTTTTTTGGATCCTTATAGCAAGAGTATTAATTGAAAACTATACTCCTACACATACATTGGAATAGCATTCGTAAATGCTGGTATTTCTAATACATGGTGTTTTTGACAAGACATGCACATAAACACACACACAAAATTCTAGGTTAGCATCCATAGATTATGTGAAAGGTTTAAGATAATACCCTCCAGAAGTTAACAATTTCCCTTTTTCCAAAAGCTTTGGCTTTTAAAGGGATTTCCTTATATGAGAAAAAATTATTTGGGTTTCAGAATCCTGCAACTCTCTAAATCATTTTATTTTATACACAAAGAACATATTGGCTAACACGGTCAAATGATAAAAACAGGAATAACAAAAACAAAGCAATAGAGTACAAAATTATGAATAGCAAAGTACAGGGGCAATAATACATATGTATATGCCCTAAAACAATACATCTACTATCATATTAATGGACTGGAAACAAGGACTGATGAAAATTTATACACTGGCCCCACTTCCAGAGGTGGGGGGAAGGCAGAAATTTATACACTGGATTTTTTTGTCCTCATATCAGTATATCTATATTAACAAGCATTATAATGAAACTGACCTTGTAAGAGAGAGAAGAGTAAACTGCTAGTGTTACAGTGCTATATTAACTAACTCTTCCTCCCACTAAATTACCATTTAACACCTATCAATTCATCAACTAAAAGAGGAAATAAGCATTTCAGAAAGAATCAACTTTAAAAAAAATGCTAAAATATGTAAAGTTTACATCTGATCAAAGTTTAATACTACAAAGATCTCAGAATGTCCCTGAGAAAAATCTAAGGTGAAATAAGATATGTCATTGTTGATATTGTTTTTCTTTCTTCTCAACTATTTGCCCTACCCTACACTGAAATACAGGTGTTCTCTGAAGTTCTTTATTTCCCTTTCTTCCCTCTTTGAGGGATATCTGTGTAGGCAATCTCATCTACATCTAATTTTTCACAAAAGCTATGGATTTCTAAAAAAATAATTACTCAATTTTGAATAGTATTTCCTCAAATACATGAGCATTAACCAATGAGACATTCATTCAATCTATTTGCACTTTACAAAAGGAGTAATAAACTTTTTTTTCTTAAGAAACACAGACTGAGCCAACTTATCCAGGAGCAGGCTGGACAGCCCAGAACTAAGACTCCCAGACCATGCATGGACATGTTCCAAGGAAGCAGAGTAAACTCTCAAATTCACTGACAGACATTTTAAACTTCGAAAGTTACATTAAATGGTTGATTGCATCAGGAAGTATTGTATTAAAAGAAAAAAATTAAATATATATACATATGTATACAAATATATGTGTATATATATGTATATATATATATATTTTTTTTTTTTTCAGTTTTTGGGGCTGGGGCTGGGTTCGAACCCACCACCTCCGGCACACGGGGCCGGCGCCTTACTCCTTTGAGCCACAGGCACCACCCGGGAAGAATTATATTAATAAGATAAATCACAAAGGAAGTTTATCATTTTCTCGCTCTTTTTTTTCTTTTAAGAAGTGTTTTAAACTTGGGGGAGCTATTTTAAACTTAAGCCAGATACAGTGTCATGTGCCTGTAGTCCCAGCTACTTAGCAGGCTGAGGAGAAATAATCAGTTGGGCCCAGGAGTTCAAGTCCGGCCTAACCAACACAGTGGGACCTTGTCTTAAAATACAAAATAAAAATAATAAAATAAAATGTAATAAATATTTTAAACTGATAGCCAAGAAATAGCTGTCAGGTTATACGAGCTCAGTGTAGAAATTTTCTCTTGGATTTTACTTTCCTGTACTGTTTCAGTTAGAAATAAATTTCTTTTATTCCTCTTCCTTAAATTAGGAAAAACACTGTATGTCTGTGAATTCTGATATAGAACTATTAAGATGTTAACTCTGATCAAGTTATTTTTCTTATCAAAAATTTTAAATGAAGTTATTTATTAGAAAATGTAAATAACTTCCAGGAAGCAAACGTATTCTGATATGAAGAGAACTGTGCTTTGAAATATAAATTTCAAAAATTTTGGTTCTCCGTCGGTCTTAGGCAAGTGATGAGACCTCTGCAGTCTATAATTACTTTAAGTTTGATCTACTCTCAATGAGAAAGCCTAGATTGGAAGCAGTGCAGAGCAACATTATACAAAAAAAAAAAAAATACAGAAACAAAATACAGGGCGTTGCCAGTGGCTCAAAAGAGTAGGGCACCGGCCCCATATGCCAGAGGTGGCGGGTTCAAACCCAGCCCTGGCCAAAAACTGCAAAAAAAGAAAAAAAAGAAAAAAGAAAAAAGAAAAAACAAAACTGGAGGTCTGTGAATTGAAAATATTTGGAAAAAAAAACTGAAAAATAATACAAACAAACCAATATAGTATAACTATTATTTATATAGCATTTGTATTTTGTTAGGTAGTATAGAAATCTAGAGATAATTGAATGTCCATAGTAGGACATGTACAGGTCGTAAGCAAATATTATGCCATTTTATATAAGGGCTTTGAGGGACTTTATCTGAGTGATTTTGATATCCAGAGAGTTCCCAGAACCAACTCCCCAACCAGATACCACATTACAACTAACCCAGTACATATTTATTTATATATTATATATTTATATGTTATATAAATATTTACAATGACAAGATAGATGGTGTGCTAGGCAAGTAAACAGCATAATACATTAACTCTTATTAATTTACGGTAAAAATGAACCTCTCAAAAAGCATGAAAGTACATAGAAAAGCAAATGAGTTTACAGAGTTTTTTTTTTAATTCTATTACAAACTGCATTTACATTTTTATCCTTAGGTTAACACTAAATTTTAAGTAAAGATATGAGCAGAAATTAACCAACTGTAAGAAAAAGCCTTTTAGGAAGATCCTTTTTCTTTTTCCCTAATAACCACATAACCTCCCATTCTCTCCAAACTCATCTAGTCTTTGCTTCATTCATTCCTATTTTAACAAGAAGTATTTTCTAGATCAAATGAAATATACAACAAAACATTGCCCATAATATTTATTTACATTTGTTGACACCTATGTATTTAAAAATGAATATCAGTCATTTAAATCAAGTAGAATTAAGATAAGTGGAAAATGTTTCAAGCTTTCAAAGAAACATGTTTTACATCAGTTTATTGATAGGCTACCATAATTTTAACCCAGAGCTATAGGCTGTGGAGGATAAAGGAAATATGATTCCTGATTTTCAGAACAAGAAAGACTTACGGTTAGAGCATTAGAAAACAGATGCATGCAACTGCATAAATATGTACAATTAGTACTGTATGCATTTTATTAAAAATAAAACTAAATAAAGAAAGAAAATTATGCTATTAGAGAAAAAAGAAAAGAACAGGATGAGCATGGTAGTAAGCTACTTGGGAGGCTGAGGCAGGAGGATCACTTGAACTGACAAGTGGGAGATGCAGTGAGTGGTGATTGTGCCACTGCTCTCCAACCAGGGTGACAGAATGAGACCCTGTCTCTTAAATTTTTTTTTTTTATTTAAAAAAGTTTTTGAAAGAACAAAAAGAAACAAAATAGATACACACACGTACAGAGGCACACAACACACCAGGTAAAGGTGTTGAGTGCACAATGCTCTTGAATCAGCAGTTAACATCCAAATTCTGGTTCCACATACTAGCAGCACCAGTTACCTTATCTAAAAAGTGTGCAAAAATCTCACAAAATGTCCTCATTAAATTAAAAGTAAATGAGGGCCTACTTGGGGATTTATGTAAAAATTAGATGGGAATAAAATAAAAATTCATGTCAAATGACTAAGGCAATGTCAGGCATATTAAAACTTCCCCAACGACTGTTAACTCTTTTCTTAGTTATCTACTTGGTTTAATAATCCTTAAGTGTCATACAAATTCAAATGAAAGAGATATTTATTTAAAAAATACTTAATGAGATATATTAATCACAGTATAATATTAAGGGTCCTGTGTCCAATGACCATTGCTAATACTTTGATATACTGAGATATAAAATGAAATTATAAAATGTATTATACTAAATAACCTATGTAACTCCTTTGGAGATTTTTCATATATTTTATATAGATATGTATTGTTATAGATAAAAGGCACATACAGGTTGAATATATTCAACTACATCTATTTAACCAAACATGACTGAAGCAAATACTCACACAATATGTGCATCTGATGACTTCATCATGTACAGGCAACTTACTTTGGACTACGACATGGACTGTTTTGTTTTAAATTAAAAATATCTGGCCAGTACAGTGGTTCATGTCTATATCCCAGTACCTTAAAATCCTGAGGCAGGAGGATCATTTGAGACCATGAATTCAAGACCACCCTGGGCAACACAGTAAAACAACAAAACAAAACAAAATTAGCTAAGCATGGGTAGCACAGACCAATAGTTCAAGCTACCTGGGAAGATAAAGCAGGAAGATCACTTGAGCCCAGGAGTTAGAGGCTGCAGTGAGCTATGATGATGACACTGCACTGAGTGATTGAACAAGAACCTGTCTCAAAAATATATAAAACAAATAAAAAGTAAATAAATTAGAAATATCTTCAATGTCATGTCAACAGACATTTTCAATTTAAGGGAGGGTTTATTGATAAAATTCCTTCTACCATGTACGTATTCATTAAGCCACGTAATAAAAATAAATTATCAACTCTATAAAGGCACTTTTGAAGAATGGAAGCATTTCTTGCTCTCTTCTACAACCTTAAATTAGGGTATTCCTTCAATTGTCTTGGAAAAAGAGATTGCTAAAGTATCCTTAGAAAATATTTCCTTTTTCTACCATAGCCCTCTATTACATAAAAGTGTTTTTATTTTCTTTAATTTTAAAGCATTCTGTCTTTGTTCTGTGTTAATCTCTATCTTACGCTTTTCCTTGGTCTTGTACACCACCACACTCTTGATCCCTTATTATTTCTCTTACTCTTCAAACCTATACAATGTTCAGATAACCCTCTATCATCCTATGCACACATGAATTCTCCATTCACTGCCCAGGCTGTACATTAGAAAAATAATCTTTGTGCAACAGATGGCACATAGAAATCATGATATGTTCCAGAGCAGTAAATTATCTTTTTATTTTTCTAGTACTGCTTGGAACCTAGTTCAGAACTATCCCTAAACTGCATACTTTTCCCTAAATAGTGAATCCTGTTGCTATACCAGACAGAAATCTTATGGTTTATCTAGTTGCTTTAAGAAATGATAGACCAGAGGTAGAAAACATTTTCATGTTAGAAGACCACATTAATTTAGCTGTAATAAAATAAGGCCACTGTCAAGAAACTTCAATTGTATACTTAAAAATGTACATTATTTTGTAAAAATCTAACTACTGTGTACTTAGTAATTTCAAAAAATGAAACTATTTGCTAATTTTAAAGTTAGCTAACCTTTTAAAAACTTTGTTGTGAAACCTTGTTGTGGGAAAGTAGTTTAATATTTAGTTCCAGGAATGGAAGTCCACAGTTTCAATTGATCCTCACATGGGTATCAGTCATTTGTGACCTTAGGACATCTGGATTTGGGTTAGGTAGGAGAATGTAAATTCAAAGCAATAAGTGGTTGAAAAGTAAGAAAGCATTTTGGGGGCATGTTGCCAACAGCATGGGTATTCTGCTGCACTGATTTCTCCACATTTCAATTGGATCTTTCTTAGCATCAAGTGATGACTTTAAAGTGTCACATACTGAGAGGTCAATCAGTTCCATCTGTAGTTCTTTAAATGATGTGGTGACACCAAGAAGGTACCACTGAAAGGCTAATTTGACAGTGATGTCATGATCCTCAAAGCCAGTGAACCTTCCATTGTAATCTCCAACTAGGTGGTCTGTAACAGCTGAGCATTATTCAATTAATTCACATATATTATCCTGCTCATCAATGACCATTACTAACTGGAGAAAATGTTTATGTGAAATTTCCTTTTGAAGAAAAAATACATTGAAAAAAGGTAACTTTTTTCAAAATGTTTAGATGTTTTGCCATATATCACATACAGACTTAGCTTTATCTTACGAAGAAATATTCAAGCCTTTTTTTTTTTTTTTTTTTTTTTGAGACAGACTCTCACTATATCGCCCTTGGTAGAATGCCATGGCATCACAGCTCACAGTAACCTCAAACTCTTGGGCTTAATCGATTCTCTTCCCTCAGCCTCCCAAGTAGCTGGGACTACAGGGGCCTGCCACAACACCTAGCAATTTTTTGTTGCAGTTGTCACTGTTGTTTAGCAGGCCTGGGCTGGTTTTGAACCCACCAGCCTCAGTGGCTGGAACCCTACTCACTGAGGTATGGGAGCCAAGCCTAAGTATGAAGATTCTTGTTGTTGTTGAGTTCAACTTTTATTCCATGATGGTCCAAGAAGATACAAGAAATAGTTTCTATTCTTTAAAATTTGCTGAGGTTAGACATGTGTCCTAAGATATGATCAATTTTGGGGATGATCCATGGACTGATGAGAAAACTGTGTATTCAGGTCTATTAGGATGAAATGTTCTATAGATGTCTGTTAAGTCCATTTGTTGTAGAGTCGAGTTTAAGTCCAATATTTCTTTGTTTAGTTTTTTCTTGGAGGATCTATCCAAAACTACCAAAGGGGTATTAAAACCTCCAGTACTACAGTGCAGGAAGATATCAAACTGTTCATGTCTATTAGGGTGTCCTTTATAAATTGAGAGGAGCATTGTAGTAGGGCACATAAATATTAATAATTGAATTCTCTTCATGTTTAGTGTTTCCCTTGACAAATATGAAGAGACTATCCTTATCTTTCCTTACTTTTGTTGGTTTAAAGCCTATTGTATATGCAAATAAAATTGCAATCCTTGCTTTTTTCTGATATCCATTTCCCTGAATTATAGATGCCCATCCCTTCATCTTGAGTTTATTTCTATCCTTTAAGGTAAGATGAGACTCTTGTATGCAACAGCTATCTGGTCTGAGTTTATGTATCTAGTCAGCCAAACTGTGCCTCTTTAGAGGACAATTTAAGCCATTCACATTAATTGAGAGAACTAATAACACAGAAGTGTTTTGGTTGCCATGTTTTTCAAATGTCTAGTGTATATTTTTAATCTTTTCCCTACTGCGGAAATTAGGCTTTGTTCAAAAGTTTCTGGGTGAGTTTACTCTGACTGTGGAACATTGTGCTGATCATTTTGGAGGGTGGGTCTGAAAATATCCGGGAGACCTGATTTAGTTATTGCAAATTTCATCAACATGTGTATGTCAGTAAAGTATTTGATTTCTCCATCACAGATGAAGCTCAGTTTAGCTGAATACAGCATCCTGGGCTGGGTGTTTCTAGGAGATGTTTTATTGGGATTGAGTCTTGCTGGGGTTCTGAAGCTGTCTACTATCTGAATTTCGGTATCCCTTGCAATGCTTGGAAAATTCTCCTCCATAATATCTTGAAGTACAGCATCTGTGCCTTTAGGGCCATCCTTTTCTCCTTCAGGAATTCCTATAAGATGAATGTTTGATCTTTTGGAGTCATCCCACAACTCTCTCAGGGAATGATAACTTTTTGCTCTCTATCTGTCTGATTCTTTGAGTATTTGGGAACGTTCAAAAGCTTTGTCTTTGATTTCAGAGATCCTTTCTTCTGCCTGCTCCACTCTATTACTGAGAGATTCTGCCATATTTTGGAGATCCTTAAATAATTTTTTCATTTCCTTGAGCTCATTTCCATATCCTCAGTAATTTTGTCTTTGAATTCATTAATTTCTTGAGACAACTTTTGCACAACTCTTTGGATTTCAATTTCCATCTTTTTCTCCAATTTATTCATCTTATTTGCCATCCATATTCTGAATTCTATTTCTAACATCCATCCATATTCTGAATTCTATTTCTGACATCCATCCGTATTCTGAATTCTATCTCTGACATTTCAGCCATTTGCTTATGAATGGCATCTTCTGACGTATCACCTTTGCCATTCCTTAGGGGAGTTGATCAACTCTGATTATTCATGTTGCCAGAGTTATTCCTCTGGTTCTGCCCCATGATTATTTTCCACCGTTTGGGTATTAAAACTGGTAGGGTGTGATTGTATTGGAAATTTCAGGAATCCTAGTTAACCAGGTCTTTACCAAGGATCTGAGACTAGTAATTGTGGTTTTTTTCCCCTACAGTTTTACAAAGGTCTCTTTCAGACCTGCAGCAAGAGAGTCTGAGGACCTAATTGGTGTGATAGGGCTGGTTGACTCTGTCTTGAAGTCGGCCAGCCTCTATCTAATCCTATTGAGTCAAAAAATTAGGTTGAAATCTCTGCTGGGGGGAGAAACAAGCAACAGAGATTCCCTGCCACCCAACCCAGTGACAATTGCAGGAGGAGTTAAGTACCACCCACTTCAGCACAACCACAGGTCAACCTTGGAGGTTTCTTGGGTAGAAAGCCCAGGTCAAGAGTTCCCAACCAATATTCCCAGGCAGCACAACCAGTGCTCAACTGTGAGAATTCAAATGGCATCCAGCAACCTAATGGCAGGGGTCCACAGGTAGGTTGTACCCAGAAACCTAAGAGGCTGGAGTTTGGCTCCCTCTGTTGGTCAATGGGGTCAGAAAGGCCCACCCAGCCAAAGATTCAGGCTAGGGAGTTCGGTGCCTCCTTCTCCACCTTATGACAGCCTCGCCCTGCCACTGGTAACCCCACAGGGCTATGGCCCAGCTCCCTTCAGTGGGCAAAAGTGGCAAGGACATGAGTCTGCCAGAGACAAGGGGGAGTCAGTACCTCCTAAGCCACTGTACTCTGCCACCAGGGCATTCTCATGGATCTGAAGCCTGACTCCCTCCAGTGCTCAATGGCCTCTGGGAAGTGCACCAACAGCATCAGTCCTGGAATGTATTCACCACTGTCCATGGGCATGCACCCCCACAAGGTGTATTTTTCCCTCACGGGTACCCCTGCTTGGTGTATTTTGCGCTCATAGAGGCTGTGTTTCTGTCCCATCCATGCCCGCTGCAGGAAGTACCACCGGCAAAGCATATTCCCTGCTCACCAGGTCTGTGTTTCTGTTCCAGCTGTGCTCCGCTGTGGCCCCCAAGGTTGTGGCCCTGCTCCCTCCAGTGGTTAAGAGAAATGAAGTGTTTCTCCAAAATCTAACCCAGGGTACAAGACCTACAGCCCCCACAGCCACCATGCTCTGATGCAGGCCACGTTACTCCCTCTCACATTTGACTCCCTCACTCTGCATTCCCCAATTTACACCTACGTCACTGTTCACCACAGACTTATAGTGGCCTACGCCATGCCCAGACCTCTCAAGGAACTGCCAAACACTCTGGACTCTGCAGGGGACAGGCTTCCAGACTGCCATGACAAGGGATGGACTGGGAGTTCAGAATTGAGGGTAGAATATTTGTACAATTTTATGCTGGGCAGGAGAGTGCCTAGGCTCACAGGTGGGCTCTCTCTGGAGAAGGAGTTCTGGTGGTTAGTGGCTCTCTCCCATGGGATAAAATAAGAGCAGATCTGAACTCCACTCACTTGTTTGTAGAAAACACACAGTAAGCCACTCTCTTGAGAGAGGTGTCTCTCATCCACTTGGTGATGGGTTTTATACCAGTAGTTTGTTTCCTTGGAGTCACAGCTTGCCTCAGCAGATGTGCACTCCTCAATCTTCTTTCTTAGCTCAGTTCTCGACCTTCATTTTTCTTGAGAACCTTCTGTCCTTTATCTCTCCTGTACAGGAACCTCTGTGGAAAGCTGGCTCCAGTCAGCCATCTTGCCCACTCCCCCACTTCATCAAATCATAGCTTTAGCAGAGATTTGGTTGATGCAAGATAAAATGTAAAGAAATGAGAATATATGGGTCTATTAATACTCTTTTTTTATCTTCTCAATTATCCTTTCATGTCTTCCTGTCATGGAGGATGTACCACCTATATATACACACACTAAACTTACCAAATTCAATCTATGTTCATAGCATTTTCCTTGAAAGTTATTGAAGCTATCTTTGGATTCTGTCCAAAAGAATGCCCAAAGTGAGTAACTATTCATAGCAAAGAAAATACTGTCATGACCCGAATGAAGAATAAAACCTGAGCCACTTCAGTAGTATCAGTTGTTTCATCCAAAGCTATTGAAAAACATATAGTTTTCCTTTTAAGTATTACATGAAATTGTTCTGTTAAGTTGAAGGCTAATTTATGCTGCCAATCAATTATCCATGAAAGAGGCAATTGTTTGTACTTTCAAACATTACTGGGGTTTAAGCATCCTACAACTTAGACAATGCATTCTTTCACAATTTCTATATCACTGAATGGCTCCCCTTTTTACAAGGTATATGAGCTACTTTATCATCTACCTTAACAGAATTATTTCCAGTCTTATTACTGCTTTAAAAAATTGTCTCTACTTTTGCTTTTGATCTTTTAATTTCTGTAATGCAAACTTCATATCCCTCCAATTTAAAATTGTGCATCCAATTTAAAATTGAGGTCCTTAAGAATGTTACAATGCTGATGAGCACTGAATTGCTTTAATGTTATATTGTAGTATCACAAAGCAAGCAAATCATCTTATCTTCATCAGAAATAAGATAATCCCCAATCCTCATTACAAAAATCCTTTTTCTTCCTTCAGCATTCTCTTGGTCTACTTTGACATGATGGGCTGTTAAGCAGACAGAATATTGTCAAAGAAGAGGAAAAAATGACGAACTAAAAGCAGCCTATAGACAGTCTTTCCCAGAAAAAGTGGGGAGAAGCACAGGTAACAACTGGCATTTGGATTGCTCTGCATGGAAACACTATGAGATCACTGAAAGACAATGTGAGACACCAAAACCAAGGAAAAAACAGAAAAAGAAGGTAAAAAAAGAAACACGTGATGGGGAGATATATATTGCGAAAGTAGAGAATGTGTGCGGGCATCACTGTGCAATAAGAGCTCATAGGTAGCCAGAATTGGGCCTCTCAGCCCACTGCCAGGTTGTCCCAGAATTGACCTGAATCCTGTCCAGAACTATCTCACCATGCAAAGCAACAAGAAATGATCAAACAACCTTATTAAAAGTTGAGCAAGAGACATGGAAACTTTTCTAATGAAGATTGTCTAACAGCCAAAAAACACACGAAAAAATGTTCCACATATCTAAGCTACAGAGAAATGCAAATCAAAATCCCAAAGTCACCTAACCTAAAGAATCACATCATAAAGTTCCAAAGCAATAGATGCTGGTGTGGATACTTAGCGAAAGAACACTCATACGCTGTTAGTGGGACTGCAAACTAATTCAACCTCTATGGAAAGTAGTATGAAGATTCCTCAAAGAACTCCAAGTAGACCTACCATTTGATCCTACAACCCCTTCCTTTTCCTCTTACCAAAAGTAAAAAAAAAAACGTTTTTCTATAAGAAAGATCCTTATACTCAAATGTTTATAACAGCACAATTCATAATCATAAAGACATGAAAACAATCCAAGTGCCCATCAATATGTAAATAGATTAATAAAATGTGTATATGTATACCATGGAATATTACTCAGCTATAAAAAAGCTGATGATCTAGCATCTTTCATAACAATCTGGATAGACTAGGAGACCAGTCTTCTAAATGAAATATTGCAAGAATAGAAAAACAAACACCACATGTACTCAATACTACATTGGAACTAGTAGATCAATACATACGTGCTAATATGAAGCAAAACTCAACAAAATTACGAGGAAAGAAGAGAAGGGAATGAGTAAATTCCCACACTCAGTAGGTACATTCCATGAGTACACTGCACACTTTTTAGGTTAAAGGGACACTTATAACCTTGACCTAAAATACACAAAAGCAAACTATGTAACCAAATTGTATGTACCCTCATAATATTCTGAAAATAAAATAAAATAAAAATACTATGAAGCTGTCCAACTATTCAAAAATTTTACTTCAAACAGAAACATAGTACACTACTGTCAAAAGCTAATAACAGACTAGTATACTCTACCCCCATAAACTCTCACCAACCAGCCTCATGTGATAGTAGTGCCAGTCAGGGAGGGAAAGTTAGAAGTAAACCATAAGCATAGAAGTCATCAATTTAGCCCTTATAGCTTACTATGTTCTAATTGTGCTAGTCAACTTTGGAGAATTATTTATTTCATTTTAACATGGTTCATTCTTTGCTATCTTATATGTTCACTTTTAACATAAAATAAAAAGATAAAAGATAAACAAAAATATATTCATAAAAATAATTTCTTTTTTAAAATTTAGATTAAGTCAAAAGGCCTTATGTAAGGACCTAGAAGGCCACATGTCACCTTAATGCCAGGTCCTCCCCTCAATAATAGATCTTTAGTTTTAGAGAGTAAGTAAGGGAACCCACATTTTCTGAAAAATATAGTTTGAGATAGCTCCTACATTCTGGGATCAATAGTCTATTTATTAATTATTTCTCTAAGCTTTGAGGGTCCTAGGCCCGTGAAGTCACCTAGTAAAGAGAACCATGGTATATTTTAACGTTTGGAAAAATCCTAATTGATTGTTCATTGAGCTATTTCTCAGCTCTGTCTGGACAAACTAAATCATAATCACACAATTACAAAAAGCAGATTGTTCTATGAATACTATATACTTAAAAGGATATAATGGTATAAAGTACCATTTATACAAGTCTAATTAGTACCAATAGCTTATTTATACAAGTACTGTTGATATACGTTCACTTCACAAGTATTTAATGTATGAACAGCAATCACGACTTATCACAATATACACCAATAAAAGCATTGGTGGGAAAACAAAAACATCAAGGAGTCTAGAAATCAGACATGTAAACCAATTTTGGTAGGGATACCTGAGGATATGTACTGAAACATACTAAGGGAAGACATCATAAAAATAGATAAACGAAGAAAGAGTAAGAAATTGGCTAGGTCGGGTGGCGCCTGTGGTTTAGGGAGGAGGGCACCAGCCCCATATGCTGCAGGTGGTGGGTTCAAACCTGGCCCCGGCCAAGAAAAAAACAAAAAAAGAAATTGGCTAGGCTAATAGCATAAGGAAAATGGCAAGGATGTAGGCGTGGTATTCCCATCATAGGAAAGAATATGTGCAAAGAAATGTGTAGGCAGGACTAAGAACAAGTACAAAGGTTCAAAGATACTGTGGCTTAAGAAATAAACAGGAGACTTATTACATAAGACCTTCAGGCCAATTAAGAAGTTTGGACTTGGCTTGGTGCCTGAGGCTCAAGCAGCTAGAGTGCCAGCCATGTACACCAGAGCTGGCGGGTTTGAATCCAGCCTAGGCCTGCCAAACAACACTGACAATTACAACCAAAAAATAGCCAGGCATTGTGGTGAATGCCTGTAGTCCCAGCTACTTGGGAAGCTGAGGCAAGAGAATCGCTTAAGCCCAAGAGTCTGAGGTTGCTGTGAACTGTGATGCCATAGCATTCTACTGAAGGCGACATAGTAAGACTCTGTCTCAAAAAAAAAAAAAAAAAAAGTTTGGACTTGATGCAAAGAGTAGAAAACAATCCCTCCTGATTTCATCTACCTCCTCAGTATAATTATCAAAAATATTCCCTATTGAGAAGCATGGTTGTCTGGGGTGGAAGCAGGGTGACACAGAGAGTCACAGTGGACATTAAATGCAAGGTCTGGCAATTAAGTTTAAGAACTCATCCTAGAAAAAGTGCTACATAACTCATTGCTGAATATCACTATGGTCACCTTCAAAGTACTCCTCTTTGGAAGCTATGCACAGTGACTAGTCTACCCTTTAAAGCCATTTTGGAAGTCTTTTTATGGAATGACCATCAGTTCTGTATATGGCACACAAAAACATGCAACAACTAGGCAAAGAACTTACATATTTCTCCAAAGAAAATATACAAAAGGCAAAGATGTATATGAAAATATGTTCAATATCACTAATTATGAAGGAAATGCAAACGAAAACCACAGTGGGATACCATCTCACACAAGTTAGAATGTCCAGTAAGTGTTGGTGAAGATAGATAAATTAGAACCCTTGTTCATTGTTGGTGGGAATATAAAATGGTATAGCAGATATGGAAAACAGTTCCTCAAAAAATTAAAAATGGGGATGAGGAAAATGAGGAGTTGTTGTTCAACAGGTATAAAGTTCAGTTATACAAGACAAAGACCCGCTGTATAACATGCTTACAGTTAACAATACTGTACTGCACACTTAAAAATTTGTTCAGAGGATAGATCTCATGTATCTGCTCCTACACAATAAAAGAGAAAAGAAAAAAGAAGACAAATCTCAAATCCATTCCCTTTCCCACTCTCTCTTTAACCTTCCCCCAATTCAGGCTCTCAACAGTTCTTGAAAACAACTGTCATGGCCTTCTAACTAGTCTGTTTCAAACAGGCTCCTTTTCTCTCATTAAAGCAACTAACCTACAGTTCTTTCATAAAATACACATGTGATTTGGAAGCCCCCTTAGTATATACCATTTATGATTATTTTCTATAGCCCAATGCCAAAGAATATTGCATAGTAAGTAAGCCTCTTCAGAATCTGGCCCAACTACCCAGATAGCCGTAACATCAAGGCTTAGCCATACATCCCACATTAAATTAACAGTTATTAGAACAAACTCTTGTGTTTAATTTTATATTCTGTTACTTATTCCATGCCCTGAGGCACTTAACTTAGAGTTATTTAATGTTACTCTTCCTCCTTCATGTTTCATATCCTACAAATAATCAAGGCACAATTTTTTCCTGTTTTAACTTCATAGACAATATAAAATTTTCAGACTACTGTAATTCGCAATACAAAACACATTATGTGATCCCAGATATAGCTAGATCCAAAAGAAGTTAGATAAATTATCTGTCCATTTCTTACAAGCTAAAATATTTATAAAGGTCACATGGTATAGTTACCACATTACACTTATTATAGATTTAAAGAAATAGGCTGAGGTTTATAAAAGCATATGTTCTCCGAGATTCTTCTCTCCCTCTGAAGTTTGCCTGGTAAATTCATTTGTATAAGTAAATTCCTCATCATCGTGCACTCCTAAACTCCAATCAGAGGTTTTCTATTACTCAAAGACATGCCTATTGGAATACCTATCATATTCAGAATTGAAAACATCATCCTCTTTCAAAATAGGATCCCCCTCTCAAATGTCTTATTTTTATACCTTCATGATAATTTTTTTCTACTCTAAATTTTTCCAAACTTTACAATCAGCACATCAGAAACTAGGTAAAACCACACGGGCCCTGTGTCTGCATTTAACAAGAATGACCACTAGACTGCATTGTTGTCTTATCTGGTGAAAGAGAAGAAAGAAAGATAGAAGTGTATGTCGCCACTTAGTACTAACTCTCCAAAATAAGCTGCGATATTATCACTTACCTAGAAAAATACATATGAGTAAACATGTAATATGTATTTGAATAATCAAGTTATAAAAGTAAAATAAAATAATCTATATTTCAAAGAAAATATTCACTTTTACAATTAGTTAAAATACTCAAATATAACAACCATGAAGTTAAATTTTTGAAATTAAGTTTATTTGAAGAAGGAAAAATATTAAGTAAATGCTGTATACTACTTAAAACATTTCTATGAAATATACCATATCATTACATATTTAAGATTTAAACACCTAACACGCAATGTGTATTAAAATACACATAATTTATCTGAATCAAAATAAAAATATATCTAATAAGTAATACTATTCATTTGGTCTCTTTTAGCTCTCACTTAATATACAAATGTATTTCTTTTCTCCAAAACACAGCAGCTGGGAATGAAAGGAAAGATTTCAAATGATCATTTTCTCATCATATTCCATCATCTTTTCATCAGTTTATCCTAGCTTCTCTTTGAGCTCCATTCTTTTACAAGAGGTCTCTTTTTAGATCAATCCATATTTCCATAATCCACACTGTTGTTTCCTCCCCAGGGTGGACTAACCCCCACATCCAGAACTATGGCTTACAACTGTCATTAAGCCTCATAACAATAACAAGATAACAAAAGAACTGGTGGGGATGAGACTAGCTAGTACCATATGTTGATTAAGTTCAATATTTTCAGCTAATATATAATATTTTTTAAACTTTAAACTTTTAGTAGTGAAGTGCTTTCATATCTACTGTTCTCCCCAATTATACTTCAGACTTCAATTTTAAACATTCATAAGAAACCTAGCAATACTTCTTTTAAAGGTCTTATCTATTAATAACATACTAAAAGGGGGAGGAAAAACAAAAATCCCCAAACAGAAAGGTTAGGTGGTAATCATGGATAGGTACTCATTTTATATCCCACAAGCTCCACCTTTTCCTTTAAAAAAAAAAACAAAAAAAAACGTAAAGGTCATTTTTTAAAGCAGTACGCAGTTAAAGCAAGCAAGATTATTTCAAAGTAATATATTCCATGTGAATTAATAACACTTTATGCCAATTTTGAAAAGTCTTGTTCTTCTATCAAGTAACATTTTAAAATGTTAATCTTATTGTCTCCATCCCTTATTTCATAGTTAACTAATTTTAACTTCTTTTTAAACTAAAGATAAACAAAATTTTGAAAAATAAAATTTTGAACTAGCAGATCCTTAGATGTCTAATATTACACTTATTCTTTTCTGCTAACTTTGGGAGAATTGCTTCTAATTTATCAGCCTGCCATGTATCACTTTGTAAAAATAAATTCTCTGCTGTTTCTCTCAAAGACTCGTAACTCTTTATAGAATTACATTTGCCATTTTACTTTTGCCAATGTTCACTGCTTAATAATGAGTCAGCTTTTATGAAAATACACTTATTTCTTTCAGTCTGCATCATCTATTATTTAGTAGTGAAGTGCCTACTAAGTTATGTAATTTTTACAGGTTTCTCAGTAATGTCAGACCTTACAGATTTGGCCTGAATCATTTATATAGTTAGAATATAATATTTTCACTGCCATAAAAATAGGTATAAAACTTCACCTCTAAGAACACATTAAACTAAAATCTGTTCACCCATCAGCAGAAAATTAAGGTCATAAAGGTTTTTCAAATATAATGTATGCAAAAATATTCTTTTCAATAGGAGTTTGCAAGATCGCATAGTCCCACTGTGCAACAAATATCTTAGCTATAAAGCAAAATTTCTAAAAATAATTATGCTTTTCCAAATTAGTTTCCATGTTTGCAGAAAATTTTAAAATTAACCTTAGAAAATATTTAAAAAGCAGGTAAAATAAATATGTGATCATGTTTTGCCTTGAACTTCTAACACTGTATCTGCAAAAGAAATAAAAATCTAGTCTACATAAGGAAAGATAGGTAAAAAGGTTGCCCCTTATAATGTTTCATTCTAATTCTTTTTAGTCATAAGAAAATACCAAAAAGATAATGCTGTGTATCTACAAAGGATTGATTTTTTTAAATTACTAAAATATACCACTGATAAAACTTTTGGAATATGAAACAAAAGCAAGCAACAATGATATAATTCTCTTATCTTTACCTATCATCTCTTTCTATAAAATTTTATTTCAGTAGAAAATAAAATCAATTTACCTTAGAAATGCATGTTCATACATAAAATATATACTCATAAAAGTAGTGAAATAAAAATTTACTGTCATACATCAGAAAGCAGTTCAAAACGTTTCATTCCATTGAGAAAAACAATAATTAATAGAGAAGGCAAGTAAATTCTTTTTTTCTAAGTCTGATATAATCAATTGGCAATTAAGAATGACAGAATCAAGCCCAAATAAGAAAAATTTTTAAATCCATTACTGTAGAAATGTCCAATCATTCAAATACTTATTTTGAAAGTGTTAGGATTTAATAAATTACTTCTGAATAACTTAGACCTTCTGACTGATGCAAGAAGCAAAATTATAAAATGCTCAGTTATCCATGGACTTCAGTTTCCAAACATGAAAAACTTTAATCATTCTGATCAAATCCCTTTTAAGTTAACAAAAAGAATATTTTTAAAAGATGAATGTGTAAAAACATTTAAATTAAAAAAGGGCATTCTTCCTAAACCACACAGACCAATTATTAGACAGTGTTGAAAATAAAAAGAAAATTGTATACAGTGTTGAGTATATAGGATCTAACTAGATGGCTGTCTATAAGCCATTAAAAAAGGCCTATAAAAATACAGCCAAAAGGCAAAACTTAAAATGCTAAGTTATTACCCAAGCAGATCTTCCAGGGCCACCAGCTCCTCCCACCTGGACGGGTGCATGGGGTTTCCAGTCCAGCAGGATCCAGGATCCAATGGGAGCAGGCTAGAGTAACCTCCACCAAGCACCACAATCAGGGGAAAGGGTTGGTATGAGACAACCAGGCAGGCCATGGCCATGCGGGGCAAGGACCAATGCCAGAGTCCCAGCCATGTAGAGGGGACTCGCCGCCCCACACAGAGCCCAGAGACCCACCTGGCTGCCAGCAGCCTGCGCAGCCTCAGAAGCTCCCACCCACCACTCAGGCCCATGCCCATCTCAGCAGCAGCCCTCCACATGGTGCGAAGGGAAGGGCTCCCAGGAGAGGGAAGAGGCGGAGCACATGGCTGAGGGAGGGCTCAGAGGTGGCCCTCCCCAGAGGTATCTCTCCTGGCCTAGAGCTACCTGCTTTCTTGAGGGGCATTTTCTTGAAAGTTTGTGTCCAAAATGGTACACATTATACATGGGGGAGCATTTTACAACAGCAAAATACAGTAATTTCTACCAAGATTTTCTAAAGTAATAGAATTTTTGTAGTTAAAAATAATCATGCAACATGTGCACGTCTATAAGAGCATTTCTAAATGAACATGAACACATACTAGGTTGTAGACATATATTAAAATTTGTTCTTTTTTTTTTTAACTCTCTATAGAAATAAGGGGCAAGAAGACGAACACAGAAGTCAGGTACTGATCATGAAGAGTTGATCAGGGACCTACTAAATTTTCATGATCCCTAACTTCTCTGCTAGGCCATTTCTTTATACATATGTACTTTGAGGAATTCTATAGTATCTGTCGTAACACCAGTTTGAAATCTTTCTAAATTTAAGGTGGTACACCACTCTGAAATCCATCTCTTTTAGTAAACTACCTTGCCTCCCATTATTCTAGGAAAATTAAGATAACCTACCAGGAGTTTAATTCAACTTTCTCTGTTCCGTTACTCATTCAACTAGCTATTCAAAAAACACGTATTCATATCTTATCACGTTCCAGCCACTCTACTAGATGTGGAGATTGAAAAATGTGAAGATTCTCTCTTTTCCTTCAAGAAACATCCATACAGCAAAAAAAGGAACTATAACTATAAAATGCAGAAGTTGCCTTGGAAGCTCAGGAAAGCCTTTAGAAATGATTAATTTTTAAACTAATATTTAAGAATAAGTAGAAGTAGACCATACAAAAGAAGAAACAAAATGGAAAAAAGAAGTAAAACAAGGGAGAAACAAGACCTGAGAAAAGACAGGGATATAGCGTGTGAAGGAAATTTGACCAGGCCCTTTCCTTTACTAAATGCCTACCCCACTGCTTCCTACAGACCTTAATTCCTACAGCAAATCCTAGAATGTAGCTATTATCTGTCATTCATAGCAGGGGATACCTTTCTGGTGGCAAAAACCCAAATAACTGACAGATTAAGATTCAAACTCAAATCTATATTATCTAAAAAAGTTCGTATGAGTCTTCAATTAAAGGCAATAAATAACATTCTGAAAGTCTCTAGTTATCAATCTACCACAACTTCAAATCATGAAATAATTTCATCCTTCTTCCTTTCCAGTAAAATAGGGTATCACATTCATTTACCCTTACTTTATAGGGCAGTGTTCTTACTCTCACTCTAAGAGAACCAAGTAAGGCGGTGGGGGTGGGGGGAACTCAGCGATGAAGACTTAAGGCTTAAATAAAACCTTTTATGCACTCCTGACCACAAGCATATCACCACATGTTAAGTATGGTGCAAGCATACATTTTATCCCATTTGGATTTGGTTTTGCAAATTTATACAGGTTACTAATCAAATAAGCTAACGTGACAACCTCAGTCATGCATTCATGTTAGAAGTAGAGTGAGAATGGTAGCTCACTTCTGATTCCCTGTCTAACCTTCCTTTTCCTAATAATTTCCTAGAAGGCAAGAACCTTTTTTTTTTTTTTAACAACCTTATTGCACCAGATCCTCATCTTGCAAAAAAAGTACTTGATTAATTTTTTCTTAAAATAGCCAAAGCTACGTGCTAAATGCCCAGGTAAGTTCATATGTTCAATATTTGGCAAAAATTTTCACTTCTGATTTAAGAGTAATAATCAAAAATATTACTAAGAAAGACTTGAGAATATAATATTACTTTTATAATTCTTTCAACTCTCCTACCTATCTATATTATCACTATTTTAGGATACCCAAAAATTTTACTAAAAATGTTGATGTCTGTGCAAGTATATGCTGTATTTGAAAAAGATCATTGCCTTTGTTGGGTTAGTATGACTATTTCCCTCTCTCTGTAGAGTACAGATGAACTAGATTTAAAAGTCTCATAAATTAAAGAAGCTCTGTTCTGGCTGACTTTTAAAGAAATATATATGCAAATGGAATATTCCTAACATCCTAGAGCTAGAGTTTTAAAATAACTCTTCTTAAAAAAATTCAAGTTTATATGTATTATTAAGGTAAATATTCAGTAAACTCATCAAGTTTTATAATTTTTGATTGATAAAAAATAACTGTGTCTTCTCTGATTTAGCAACATGAAGTATAATATAAGCATACATTATAAGCATATAAGCATAAGAACCTCTGTAAGTTGACCACCCAAGGGACTGTAACAAACTGGTCAACACACAGAGGTGGTCAACATAAGGAACCCGGCCTACTATACAGATACATGCATGTGGTCCATGTCCACTCTAAGAAAATTAGGTCAACTTAAGGAGGTGGTCGATGCAGGGAAGTGGTCAACTAGGGAGGTTCTACTGTCTTTTATCCTACTTGGGTTTGTTCTTCCCAAACTTTTATAGGGTTACTGAACAAATAAGTTAATATGATATTTGTTTTCGGTTATGTAAAATGCAAGTTTCTATTCAACTAAACTTATTCTATGAAATTTTATTTCAATAGTAATTATATTTTATAGTACACATTAACTTCCTGCTTAAATGTAATTTCCAAAATCTTTAGGTAACCAAAATGTTGAACTATATTAAATTGACTTAGTTAACAGATAATTGACAAAATAGATACTGAAACACTGATTACTCAGCATAATTTAAGTCTATGTACTTTTTGTATGCTATAAAATAAAGGTAATAGCTTAGAGTCATCTTAACAAATGAGTTAACTTTTGCTATTTTATGAAGATCTAAGAGATATGTGCAGCTGTAGAAAGAAGTATTACCGGTATTCATAAACTCTGGTTAATATGCTGTACGTGACTGAAAGTTCCCAGTTATCCACCCTTCAGGTGGTGGCGTATTTTTTTCTCTGTCAAATTGATGATACTAAAAAAGCTACCTAATTTCCTTGAATCCAGTTTCTATCACAATCAGTCCATACTGAAATCTCTTTCAGATTAATCGTTAAGTCTGAAGGATCAACTGTAGCAAGGCAAACTATTACCAAAATCCAACCCCATTTACTTTTATAGTTTCATTTCCTATTACTCTCCTATACTCTTCCACTATATCAAAAAAATCTAATCACTCACTACTCTTGAAATGAGGTTGTCTCACTGACTCTTCTCTTGCCACAAGGAAAGTATACTCAAATACACACATGATAATGATGAACCTTTGCCTATGGTGGATCAACAACTCCATGTGGTAGAACCAAAGGGGTAAAGGATTGATGTTATTTCCTTGGATTACATTACACATTGCCTTTAAATTACAAAGATAGTGAGAAAAAAAACTAGCATGATAATCTTTTTTTTTTTTTTTAGACGTGGGGATCTAAAATACGGGAGGAGAGTTTGGGAGAGCATTCCAAGCAATAGGTAAAATCTAGCTTAATGATTAAGAGCACATGCTTTTGAGGCAGACAAACAGGCCTTCAAATCTTAGCTCTGCCTCTTAAAAGCAGTGTGACCTCTAAGGTAAGTTTCTTAGTCTCTGTTTGGGGGATGACACTATCTCCCAGTAATCCTGGGAAGATCTGAAAAGAAAATGAATTATGCACATAAAGCACTTACTATAGTACCTACTACATGCTAAGAACTAAATAAAGAGCTTCTGTAAAGTTATAGCTATTGAGGCAGGATCATCTCCAGGGAAAAGGCTGTTTAGGAAGTGGACGTTTGGTAAAGGAAAGTAGTAAAAGGTGAAAAACAGTGAGAAATGCACACAGAGTACTTACATCTTCCATACTATTCAATGTATTCAATGAAAAGTATATAGCAAAACTATTCCTCAAGGCCCTTGGCTAGATTCCCATCTAAAGCTTAGTTTCTTTAGCTATAAAGTGAGGTAGTGAGGTAGAGGTAGAGCAAATGGTATCTAAAGTTCCTTTCAACTCTAACCTTCAGAAGACTGTAAAAACTGCCATGAACTGGAATCCTAGGGGTTATGAATGTTCATTACCATTACATGATTAATTGCTTTTGTATTTCATCAGGAGTGTGAGGACTCAGTGATGTGCCACTGACCTCACAAATCTCGGAAACGGAACAATTCTGCCTCAACTAAAAAATTCCAAGCACCAGGTTTTCAGTCATAAAGAGGAACAGCCACAGTTGGTCTCACTGCAAATTTTGCTACAGCTGGGCCCCATTATCGCCCTTACTAGAATGCAAAGAGAGGTGCCTCCCCTGAAAATTTTTAGGGGCAGTTTAAATAAGTGGTAGAAATTTTTTTAAAAAGGACCTGAATAGGGAGGGACAAGAGGTTTGCTCCTGGGTCAGTAAGTCAGAGA
Source organism: Perodicticus potto (assembly GCA_963574655.1). Taxonomy (NCBI): domain Eukaryota; kingdom Metazoa; phylum Chordata; class Mammalia; order Primates; family Lorisidae; genus Perodicticus; species Perodicticus potto. The sequence continues at coordinate 30,998 of CAUYRH010174309.1, forward strand.
TTTGGGAAGACTGAGAAAAGAACAGTATTTCAGAAGGGCTAAATGAGTGAGCGAGACTCTAACTAGACACTATGGGAACAAAGCCAAATAAGTTTCTTATTTCTAAGTCCTGACTTCACTGTAGGGACTTATTTTTTTTATACTTAAGATATTTATGAAAATATTTTTTCATTAAAAAAGCTATTAACGAAATCAGATTAAAAGAGTACATACCCTCTTTTTATGTGAAACTATGGTCAAGACTTGGTCTAATTAATACTAAACATGCTCATTTAAATGACTTTTTCAGTGTCATTTCTAAATCTTTCAAATTGACTTTCACTTCTAGAAAAGTATTCTTTCATATGTCTATAGGCTTAGTGCTAAAAGAATTGGTTTATACATATACTCTTATCTGTTATCATGTTTGTAAACTGTAAGAATTACGTCAGTGAACTTAAATTGTAGTTTGCGGTACTATAATTTTAACAGTGACAAGACTGTGTTATGCCATTTCTTTCAAGATAAAAGAAAGGAACTTGCTCCTCAGGTATCTGGCAAAAAGTACTTATTTCTGTCAAAACTGAAATTTGTATAATATAAGACCTGAAAATATGTATGAAATGACTAGAAGAAAACATAGAGGAAATGCTTCAGGGCACTGGTCTAGGAAAGGAAGAAGACCTTATGACGAAGACCTCAAAAGCATAAGCAACAAAAGCAAAGCCAGACAAATAGGATTGTATCAAACTAACAAGCTTCAACACAGCAAAGGAAGCAATCCACAGAGCAAAGAAACCACCAGCAGAATGGAAGAATATATTTGCAAACTATACACCTGACAAGGGAGTAATATCCAGAGTATGTAAGGAAGTCAAACAACTCAAAGGCAAAAAATATATAAAAATAATCTGATTTTAAAATGGGCAAATGTGCTGAAAAGACATCTATAAAAAGAAGACATATAAACAAATGGTCAACAGGCATCAACACCAAAAGTCATTGGTGAAATGAAAATCAAATCCATAATGAAACATCATCTCAGCCCAATTAGAACCACTATGATCAAAAAGACAAAAAATAATAAATGCTGATGAGAATACAGAGAAAGAGGAACTCATACACTGTTGGTGGGAATGTACAGTCATTTAGGAAAATAGTATGAATGTTCCTCAAAAAACTAAAAATAGAACTAGTGCATGAATCAGCAATCCCACTACTAAGTAGGTATATAACCAAAAAAAAGGATATCAAAGAGATGTCTGTACTTCCGTGTTTATGCCTCACTATTCACAACAGCAAAGATATGGAATCAACTTAAGTGTACGTTAAGAAATGTGATAAATATACAGAACAGAACAAAATCCTGTCATTCATGGCAACATGGATGAGTTTAGAGAACATTATGTTAAGTGAAATAAGCCAAGCACAGAAAGATAAATATCACATGTCATTAGAAAACCTTAGAAAACCTATGTGATAGAGAGTAGAAAGATATTCCTAGAGGCCAGGATGGGTAAGCAGGGGAAAAGGGTGAGGAGGACAGCCAGAGGTTGGTTACCAGATATAAAATCCTAGCCACATAAGAGAAAACACGTTCCAGTGTTCCATAACACCATAGCATGACCATAATTAACAATTTATTATATATTTTAAATAGCTAGAAAAATGGATTTTGAATGTTCCTAACACAAAGAAATGATAAATGTTTGAGACGATACATGTCAATTACCCTGATTTGATCATTATACACTGATACGTGTTTCAAACTATCACAACGTACTTCATAAATATGTACGATTATTAAAAGCAATTAAAATAAAATAGCAAAAAAATTGGCAAAAATGTTTAAATTTGTATTTGTAAAACAAATTTGTAATTTGTTTTAATTTGTATTTTAACTATATATTATATAATTCAACCTCAAAGTGATAAATCTAGTATATAAATTTGAACAGATTTTTCTATTTATATACATGAGGTAAAACTACTTCATTTGGGTCGTACAAAATATTTAAGGAACTATAGAAGACTATGTTTTAAAATACGAATGGGATAAATCCATTTAACATTATAGCCCTCCCATACCATATCCTTTTAAAAAAGTAAAGCTATAGATAAAAACAAAAAAAAATGCTGACAATTTAAACTCTATATATAAATGATTCAGCTATTACTGTGAAAAAGAGAGAAGTGATCACTTAACATCTGTTGCACCTAATTCTAAATAGACAAAAATACTCAACATAGATTTTATATCATCAAGTTTTTTTGAAGGGGAAACTTTTTAATGTTTTCAAATATATATTCTACAGATAAATTAAGAGAGTATAAAAATATGTTGAAATTTAAACAATGCAGTCCCTATAAATTTCAATAAAACTTCATCACTCATCTACTCGGTAATTTTGCACATAATGTCCTTTTTCATCCTTAAGTTGATCAAGATAAAATAATTATAGCTACTCATGTGTAGTAGTAGTAGTAGTAGCAGCAGCAGCAGTAACAGTAATTTTAAATGTTATTTTTAAAAATTATGTGGTTCCAACCTGGTCTCCAAAGTCCTCTGGGAATTTCCACAAGACCACAGGATCTGTAAATAATTAACACATATCATTAAACAGAGGCAAAAGAACACATTTAGAGTACCAGACTTGGTTAAATACTCTTAAAGTTGTCAAAGCTACTTTGATTATAATGTTTAAATTTCCCTTTAAACATTTCCAACTGATGAGATTCACTTATTTTCCTTGACCACATTAAATATTTTGATTTTTCAGAGTTTTAATGACCTTTGGAATAAAGCAAATGAAATTAAAAACTAGGTCAGGTTATTAAAAACCCTGCTGCATTTCCTTCAGAAACTCACTTTTACTTCCATATCTTAGATTTAAAGATTCTGAATTTTAAATTTTTCATTGTAACTATACTCACAGAAACATCGATTTTAATTTGAAAAGAAAAATATAAATCTGATAAAAATGTCATCAAATACATTACAGCCCTTAGGGACCAGACCAAAATATAACATTTCCATTTAAAATCCCAAATAAGAACTTATAAAAACTGTAATAATGTTTGCTTTATATCAGTTTTTTAAAATTCCATACTTTGTAACAACAGTTAATTTGGAAGGCAATTACGGCAGCTTATTTAGAATATAACTGCTATTTATAGGACATTACACAGAAATTTTTCTAATATGTTTTACCTAGTAATTCACATAAATCAGTATTATTTTATAAATATTCACAGCAGCTTTTTGTTTTCTTCATTCTCACAATCTTTCTTTTTTATTTCACATAATAAAATGAAGTTTTAATTGTAATAAGCATTAATAAGTATTTTGGTCATATGCTTATTTTTTAATTTTGTCAAAAATTTCCGAATATTTTCAGTATCCCAAAAAGGTAGAGTATGGTAAATTATTACTTCTGCAAAAAAACCTTTGAAAGCTCAAGGTAAAACTAGTATGAATAACAAGTACCACCTATGTGACAGAGCTTGAATCCATTCCAAGTAAAATGACGTGGAGGGTCAAAGACTCATCACTCTGTGTACCCAATCAGTGGGAATCACAGCTCTATTCCATTATGCCTACTATTTTATATTACTTTCAGAAATATGACTGAAGGATGTATAATTTCAAAAATTTTATTTCTAAACCTCAGTAAATGTCTAGCAACATTTTTAGCATGAGTTATTACCTCTTACTGTGTTTTTAAGTTTAACAGAATTTTTTTCAAGTATTTTAACTTAAAAAGAAAAAAGCATGCTTTAATTAAATTTCACTTATTAAGAATAAACTTCCATATATGCTAATATAAACAAATCATTTAAAACAGCTCATATAAAAATAATGCATTACAAATTTATAAACATAGTATAAAATGATTATGTCCTCAAATAAAACAACATGTATACACTTCTAAAATATGTGTGAAATACATTATATATCACCTTAAAATACTAATGTCCAATGGATAACTATGTTCCCAACTGGAAAACACACATTTATGTGACAAGTTTACCAAAATGGTAGTAGCTATTAAGATTTGCATCACATAAAACAAAGGTGTATGATGGAATCTCCATCAAATATGAAACAAAAGTTATTATCTTGATAAATTAATGAAATAACTAGTAGCCATAAAAACAAATCATCATGCAGAAAGGTAGAATGGTCCTTTCTCATAAATAATGGGATTAAAGGGTTTCAATGTGAATATTGCAAACATCCTTTTAAAACAACCTCGACTTTATAGTTCTCATTTGAGAAAAGTTTGTGACAAGTTTCTTACATGTTGCTGTCTAGCCCTAGAGTCTGCCCTTATCGTCTGTGGCAATTACCTAAGTATGTTGTGCTGTCTCTCTTTTACTCATCTCTTACTCTATCATTTTTTTTTTCCTGTATAGGATGCTTTTTCACATAGGGAGAACAAGTGAAACTATATGAAAATAGCATCTATTGGTTTAATCACAAAGAGGAAAATATCTTTTTTCTTTTCATTAAATGAATTTTATCCCTCAGCACTCAAAAATTTATCATAATCATGTGCATCCATATTTTGAAATGGATTAACTTGGTTACTGCCTATGTGATTAGATTTAGACCACATCTGACACTTCTCTGTAGCAACTTTTCAGAAGTACTGCAAAGGAAGAAACAAAAGGGGTCTGAAAAAAAAATAATCCGATTCGACAACTTTATGCACAAAGACTGAATTTTCTGTTCCCTGAGGATTACTTTCCAGATACTCAATCTGATCTGGCAATGTTAGGTCAATTTTATGCTGATTTTATGGGTGAGAGGATGAGAACTGCTGGTGGGAAGCATCACTGCCAGTGACAACTGATGTACACTGTTTCTCTTCTTTTGAACGTCCACTGGCCATTTCAAAAGACACTCCATATCTTAATTAAAAAACACTTTGTTGCCAGCTATCTAGAAACCAAGTAAATATAAAAGAATATATAACATGATTTTGACATAAAGATAGTGAATCTCTTAGTAAGAGATCTTACAGTGTAGTAAGAAATTAAGATTTAAGAAATTGAGAAAATTAATTTCTTGAGAAATTAATCTCTTAGTAAGAAATCTTACAGTGTATAAGAAGATTGAAGAAATTAAGAAAATTAATCTTAAGAAATGAAGATTTGCATCACATAAAACAAAAGTTTTATTAAATCTGTAAATTTAGAAAGTGAATATTTAAGGTATGGTTTGTGTACCACCATTACAAGGATTTCAAATCTGTTAACCTTTTTTTAAAATGTAAAGTAAGATAAATTCAGCAATATTTTATTTCTTTCCCAATCAGATATTTCACATTTTCTAGCCCTTAATTAAAAATGAAAATTAAAATGACTTAAAATACTAGTTTGATTCTCCTCCACTATAAAATAAAAACACAAAAAAAACTTTCTAATTTGCATAAATAATATTTGTTTAATTCTATGGAATTCAATGATGAATTAAATATATGATATCTTTAAAATTATATAATCATAAAATTATAATTCAGAGAATACATTTGAAAAAGTAGAATGTATTTGATTAGTATTTGATTTCAGTTTTCAGGACTTGATTTACCTACAGTGTAAAATAAAAACTTTCTGTATGAGGAAATTAAAGTCAAAACAATGAGTTTTTCTTAGCCATATATCTAACTAATGCCAGAGACTAGAACCTTCTTGAGATGTAAAGAGCACTTATTTTGAATAATTTCCAATAATTCATATATTTCTGTGGCACATTTAACTTCATTTAATTTCATTAAAAAATTTATGCAACGCTACACAAACAGAAAAAGTCCCTGACCTACAGTACCTTACACGCCCACGGAGAGAAATGTCAACAGGCCATCTAACTGTTGTTCAAAGCATTGTTTTTTTTTTTTGTTTTGTTTTGTTTTTTGAGACAGAGCCTCAAGCCGTCACGCTGGATAGAGTGTGGTGACATCACAGCTCACAGCAACCTCCAATTCCTGAGCCCAAGCGAGTCTCCTGCCTCCGCCTCCCAAGTAGCTGGGACCGCAGGCACCCGCCACAACGCCCAGCCATTTTTTGGTTGCAGCCATCATTGTTGTCTGGCGGGCCGGGGCTGGATTCGAACCCGCCAGCTCAGGTGTACATGGCTGGCGCCTTAGCCCGCTGAGCCACAGGCGCTGAGCCTCAAAGAATTGTTTTAAGCAAGGTTATCATACTTGAAGAGTCACTGGCTTAATAACATCAAAAAACATTGCTAACAAAGGAATAATGTCTTTTAAGCACAAATGAGTGAAAACCATTACAAAGAATGTGTGATTTTTATTTATTCTTTCACCTATAGAGACATAATGATGAATGAAGTAAAACAGGGTCCTTACCACTTACAGAAAAGAGAAGCATCGAAACATATATAATATAATAAAACTTAATGCATTTTAATACTGAAAGGATAGGGTGCTGCAGGAGCACATGATAAGAAAATCTAACCTAAATAGAGAGTCAATAAAGGACTTCAGAAGGAAAGGACAGGTAAGCTGGCATTTAGTATTAGACAAGTAAAGGCTGATTTGTGCTCTAAAGTCAGCAAGGAAAAATATTATAGAGTGGAGAACCAATATGCATGAAATCTTCGAGGTTAAAAGAAAGCAGAATACATTTTAGGAACTAAAAAAAAAAAGAAAAAAAACTAATATATCTGGAATGTAGATTAGGAGGGAGACAACACCAAGGGATGAAGCCAGACTGGGAAGGAAAGATGCTGAAGAAGACAGCAGCATAAACCAAGTGAAAAGGACAACCAGAAAGGTACGGAGAATGCAGCTAGAGTGTGCACTGCCATAAAAGTTGAGGGAAGAGAGTGTGTCTAAAAGAAATTCTCAAAAAAATGCTGCAAAACACTGAAAAGTAATGAATGAACAAGGCAACTATATTTAAAGACATAAAGCCACAGTAATACAAGCTTTAATGCAAAGGCAGGAAGAAGGATGCAAATTTGGGATTATGAAATGAGTATAGGAAAGAGAGACCTGTGTATGGAGGCAATTTAGTAAAGAAAGGCTATAAAAGGCAGAAGAAAGTAAAAGTAGATGTGAAGATTAAGCTGGATAGATTTGCTGCTATTGTTGTTGTTTTTAATTTTAGACTGGTATAGACTTGACCATATTTAAAGGCTGACGAGAATTACTGAGCTAACAGAGACCCAATAGAAGGAATATAAGATTTCTTAAGAAGACAAGTGGAATCCTGATGGAGACAGTGAGATAAGCCTTAGACAGAAACTGGAGTTCACCTTCCACTGTTACAGGAAAAAAAGAAGACAAAGTCATAAATGTAAGTAAATTTGTAGATTTGTGGTACAAAGATTAAGAGTTTTGTGTAAATATTGCTAATTTTTTTCTATTTGGTAGGAAGCTTTCTGGAGCAAAGCTCTGTGCTAAGAGAAGTTGTTGGAGGTTTAAGGCGGAGGTGTGAATAACTGTTTCAGGCAAGGTTGAGCACTCAATTTAGGTAGATGTCCAACCCGGCATTTAATGGCAACAAAGTGGCATTTCTCCCATCATCCTCCAACAGCACAAATAGAAGAGATAATTGGTAGGTTGAGTCAGGCTTGAGGTTTCTGTCTGTCATAATGGAAAGAGAATTTAAATAGAATAGTCACAGATATGAATTATTTAGCTAAAACTAATGATTTTTTTCTGTAAAATCCTTTAATACTCTATGATATACCCAAACACAAAAATATATTTTAAAACAGCACATTTTCAGTTGAAGATCTACTATACATATGTTGTATATGAAGACTATAGGACTGAGAATAACATAAAATAAATAACTGGAAGTACAGATAGAAGTGTGAAATTAGGCAGTGAAGTTCTGTCTTCTACCTGTGCTAACAGTGCTTTCTGTCCATGATCAGGGGCAGGTATTGACAAATTGCAAATCAATTTCCTTCTCCCACCTCGTCTCTAGTCTTAAAAGAACACTGTTTCACCTGTTTACCCAAATATAGTATATAAATATCATTTTCTACAAGTGCTATTATGTGAAAAAGACTGAAAGGCATAGAGTTTAATAACTACATTTAAAACTTTATAATTTTTATTACATCTCCTAAAATATTTTTAAATCATTAATCCCTATAATTTTAAATATTCAATCAGACTGCAAAAATATCATTTAAGGAAGTATTCCACTCAATCATTTAAGACCACAAATAACCTTGGTGAAGTCAGAAATCCAGAAAACAAATAATTTGCCACAATTTTTCCTTGGCACATACTCCAACAAAATTCAGATTTACAGTACTGATGGAAAAATACACTCATTTAGACAAGATAGTAATGAAGAGCTTTACTAATCCACAAAAAAAAAAAACCCATATTGTACATTGCGTAACATTACAAATGTTAAGACTATAAGCAACAATGAAAGTAAAAACAAGTTCATTGCTGAAAAATCTTAAATTCAGAGTACAAATAATCCTGATAAAGCATATATAATCATATGCATAAATTATTTTAAAGCTAACGTGCAGATGATAATATAGAATTTTAGCATCATTCTAAAGGTTTAGTTCAGTAGTTCTCAAACTTTAGCATGCAACAGAAATGTCTGGACATGCACATTGTTGAGCCTAACTCATAGAACTTCTGAGGTTGGTCAGAGAAACTGCATCTCTCTGAAGTTCCCAGGTTGATACTGTACTCCTGTTCTAAGGACCACACATTGAGAAATAATAGCGTAGACCATGTATCCTTCCGAATGATGACCATTATGTCTCACACGTTAAAGAATTTAATATTTTTTTATTGTAAGTATTCTTTCAAAAATAGCAATAAATAATTCAAAATTTCATTTATTATGTGTACTTTTCTGTGTGAAAACAGGTATATATTAACAAGGCTAGGAAGAAACATCAATGGCAATTACTGCAGTAAGTATTTTTAGCATGAAAAATACTATCAAAAAATTTTTAAATCCTTTTCTGTGCTAACAAGGCTACTAATAATGCTACTTCCCTATCCCAATAAAATAATTTATTTCAAAATAAAGTGTTTTATGATACTGGAACTATATAATTTAAGTCAAATTATGAAGATTTTAGTTGTGCATACATAGAGATATACTATCATTATACACACATAGGTAGTCCATATCTGACAGGGTAAACATCCTCTTGTAACTTCTATCTCAGATAGTGAAGAAGTATTTTTTGCTGCGCTTCCTCAGAATGTTTTCTTTTGTAGAATTTAAGCAATTAGTTCCAATTTGAACAATAGATAGAACAATAAATGCACAGTAAGTGTATGTGTGAATGTAAAAAAAATTATGGCTTTTATTTTATTTGTTAATTTATTTCTTATTTTCACAAAAATATTCACTTTATACAGATAGAATCTTAGAATTTTCTAAATGAGAAAGAACCTTAAAGGTTTTTCTTACCACTCATACTTAGGAAAAGTTATGTTTTATCCTGAGTTTCTGGAGCTAGTAACTGATTAAGCAATGACTAGAATCTGGGTATCATTGTTTATAGTACACCATCCTTTCTAAAATACGCTGCTGCACGTAAAGCATAATATAAATAAACTCAATTTGTTCTACTTGGTTATCTTGAATTTTAATGTTCATTCATTGGCAAGTAGTTTAAAGTACAATGATAAATCTAAAAAAAAAATGTTAATTATCCACAAGATACTTATTTATATAATTTTTAGTAAACAAATTGCCTAAATCCTACAGACATTCTCTGAACAATACTAGAAAATTTACATGTGAAGTATCCTAAAAAAACATATTAATAGTACCCAAATCAATAATATCCTCTCAATCTGAATTTAAAATAATTCTTCATTTAATCATGTAAGTTTGACCTACATATTTAAAAACCTTATAGAAATGAAACTGCTAAAATAGAGATTACACTTTCATGTGTGATTTAGCATAATGTATACATTTAAAAGGAAGCAAACTTGGAAATTTGCCCATTTGTTCATGTGCTAAAAATGTACATAAGTAGTGGTAGAAAAAAAATGATCCCATTGTGATTCATTTGAAAAAGTCATCTGGAAAATCAAACTTACTTCTCCTACTGTAAATAATTCTGGTGCTTTTGAAACTCAAAACACAGAAATGATTTAATGGGTAATTCTAGTCTTTCTAAATGTTTCTCCCCAGAATAATCTAAATTTAGCATCACGGATCAAAATAAGGAAGCTCTTTTTGCTCATATATTAGCAAATTCTAAAGTAATGAAAATGGAACTTGAAAGAACTTTAAGAAAATATAATCCATAGCCTGTTATTTTAATTTTGCTATTTCCACTCCTTTTAAACAAGACCTATTATAATAAAATGAAAACTCTCAACAATCACCTGATAGAGTAATTCCAAACTTAACCAAACAGGGCTAATGGGTGAGAATTGAATTGAAAACACCTTGACAAAGAAAGCAATTTCTTTTCTTCGCACTCCTCTGAAGCTGTGGGTGATCATGGTAATCGAACCATCAACAGTGAGGGGCCATCTGTCCCAAGGGCCCTTCGTGAGAGTTTAAAAAAAAATCAACAACAAAAAAGGAAAAGAAATGCTGTTTCACAGATGTTCAATTTTGATTGCTCTATGACAAGGAACTTACAACTGAGAATCGATGTTTTGACGTTTTTCAGATACTAATCATTAAAAGCCAACACAAAGTTTTTATAAGAACATGGGGGAAAAGTTAATAGGTTGCTTGTAGAAAGATGATCTGTCATACAAAACCTGATTACATCTTTTAGTCATCTAAGATGTGCATCATATTCTAAGCAACAGCTTTTATTACTATTCCCTTAAAGAAGAAAGAAGGCAAGATGCCATGCTTTAATTTAGCTTGAGAAAGTAATCCTTTCTAGGTGAGTCAATAAAACAATACTCATTATATTTAACTAAAACATTTTCTTTTTTTTTTTTTTTTTTTGAGACAGAGCCTCAAGCTGTCACCCTGGATAGAGTGCTGTGGCATGCATTACAGCTCACAGCAACCTCCAATTCCTGGGCCCAAGCGAGTCTTTTGCCTCTGCCTTCCAAACAGCTGGGACTATAGGCGCCTGCCACAACGCCTGGCCATTTTTTTTTTTTTTTTGGTTGCAGCTGTCATTGTTGTTTGGCAGGTCCGGGCTGGATTCGAACCCGCCAGCTCAGGTGTACGTGGCTGGCGCCTTAGCCTGTTGAGGCACAGGTGCCAAGCCTAACTAAAACATTTTCAAGAAACACAGCCTGAACACAAAACTTCAGACATGTACAATAATTGAACTTCTCATAAAAATTTCATATTCATAATATTTAACTTTTAATATTATACCAAAAAATAATTGTGGGTAGAAGTGATAACTTAGTCAAAGATCTTCTTATTTGACATTAAAAAGATAGTTTAAAGTGAAACAGACTCTTGGCACACCCAGATTAATACACATTTTCAATAACTTGCAAATAAGCTATAATTTATGAATAAAATCATTCCAACAATTAAAATCACTCAAAATTTACTAAGATAAAAATATTTGTAAGCCACATTAATAATTACTAAAAATATTTTCAAATTAATTTTAAAATGATAAATATAAAATAAAATATTAAGGAGACACATTAAACCATGTGTCACATTTCTTTCAGAATACTTCCAAGTTAGTATCAAATTAAATGTAGAATATATTTAAGACTCAATAAATAAATTCACTAAGAAACCTACTGTAAACTCATCTCATTTATCTTTTTATCTACAAAGCCTAGGAATGGACTCTGTGATCCAAGAGAGATGGTATCTCACAGGCAAATACAAACATCCTCTAGAAAAAAAATACTCAACTCAGGTCTTGCCAAACATAAATCTCCAATTTAAAATTACTATAGAAAATCTAAACACCTGTGATTATAAGCCATCAAACACAAAGAATAGAATTAAAATATTAATTTTGTTTTGCTCCTCCTTCAAAGGCTTTAGATATTAAAAATTATCTGAAGCAGCATATATAATAAAGATATTTTAAATGTTTAAAGAATAAAATAAGGATTTAAAACACCAGTAAACAGTAAGAGATTTTTTAAAAAGCAAATTTGGAAAATTGAAAAGTGTAAATAGCGTGGCCCATAGACGAACCCTCAGAGATGTTCAGGTTTTTTGAAATAAGAGGGTGACCTGCCTGGGAAATGCAAAGATGGGCACAGCACCCAAGGGGTGGAGGTGGAGGCAGTGATAGACCACTTTTATATGGAATATGGAGCTGTAGGGGTGGACATAGTCCACAGACAGGTTGCCCGTCAGTTTAGGGTTTATTGGTGTGAATTTCCGGGGAGGTGGGGCTAGCCAGATCCTTTGTGTCTTTGTCTTAGGAGAAGAGGAGGAAGAGAGGAAAAGAGTTTGTGTGTGGCTTCATTAGCCCTCCAACAATTAGAACTTTAAAAAATGTAATCTATGAAATTAAATGCTCAATGGCTAGAATAAATAGCAAATCATATAATACTGAGAAGAGAAATAATGAAATGAATCAGACGCTAAAGATAGTAAACAGAATGAGGCACAGAGATAACAACAAAATGAGAAACATAAAGGAAGTTAAGAAAAATGGTGACCTGGCTCGGTGCCTGTGGCTCAACGGGCTAAGGCACCAGCCACGTACACCTGAGCTGGCGGGTTCGAATCCAGCCCGGGCCCGCCAAACAACAATGACAGCTGCATCCAGAAAATGGCCAGGCATTGTGGCGGGCACCTGTAGTCCCAGCTACTTGGGAGGCGGAGGCAAGAGACTCGCTTGAGCCCAGGAATTGGAGCTTGCTGTGAGCTGTGATGCCATGGCACTCTATCCAGGGTGACAGCTTGAGGTTCTGTCTCAAAAAAAAAAAAAAAAAAAAGAAAAAAAAGAAAAATGGTGACCAAAATAATACTACAAATAGATTTAGAGCTCTAAAAGATCAGACCAAAGAGACTGGAAAATGTATAAAGGGGGAAGGAGGAAAATAAGAGGAAGGAAGAAATAAAGACTGATTTTCCCAAAACTGGCAAAAGTCATAATCTTCAGATGTATAAGTCACAACAAATCCAAGCAGGAAGAGCTTTAGAAAGATACAACTAGAGGCATAATAATGAAATTGCAAAGTACCAGATGACACAGTACTGTTAAAAGCATCCTAGAAAGAAAAAAGATAACTGAAAAATATATATTATTACACTGACAGCAGACTTCTCAATAGCATCAATGGAAGCCTGAGACAGTGGAATAATATATTCGGAAGCTTTAAGAAAGTATGTTGGTCATTAAAGAATTGTATAAACAGAAATGTAGTTGGGCCTGCCAAACAACAATGACAACTGCAACCAAAAAACGGCTGGGCATTGTGGCAGGTGCCTGTGGTCCCAATTACTTGGGAGGCTGAGGCAAGAGAATCACTTAAGCCCAAGAGTTTGAAATTGCTGTGAGCTGTGACGCCACAACACTCTTAAAAAAAAAAAAAAAAAAAAGGGCGGCGCCTGTGGCTCAGCGAGTAGGGTGCCAGCCCCATATACTGAGGGTGGAGGGTTCAAACCCAGCCCTGGCCAAAATGCAAAAACAAAAAAATAGCCAGGCATTGTGGCGGGCACCTGTAGTCCCAGCTACTCGGGAGTCTGAGGCAAGAGAATCACCTAAGCTCAAGAGCTGGAGGTTGCTGTAAGCTGTGTGACACCATGGCACTCTACGGAGGGCGATAAAGTGAGACTCTGTCTCTACAAAAAAAAAAAAAAAGAAAGAAAGAAATGCAAGCAAAATAAAGATATTTTCAGTAAGACAAAAACAACAAGTTGGTATCCAAAACATAGCCTTCCTAAAGGAGTGGTTAAGATTGTAACATCAGGAAAAAAGGATAACTCTCCAAAAAGAAAGTATAAAATATAGGAAATCATATTTTTCATGTATGCATATACACACACACAGCATTGAAGCACCTTTTGCAATTAACAAAGTTTTAGAAATAACCTAAATGTCCATCAGTATAAAAATGGCTATATCATTATTATTTTGTGAAATATTATATAACCTTGAAAAATACTAAAATCTTCATAATATTTGCTCATACAAAAAATATACACAATACAGTATTAAACGAAAATAAGGAGACAAGAAAAACATAAAGGATCTTGAGAGTCATAAAAAGGAACTGGTCTTGACCTTTAGGAAAGGAACCCATAGAACAGTTTGAGTACAAAGGAGCTCTGGTTCTGCACAACATTAACACAGATGATGAGAAGCCACCTCCTTACTCATATTGCAGAACCACTATCCAGGCTGTGAAGGATCAAGTGACAATGAAAGTATAAAGAGCTGTGACTATAACATCACCATGAATGGCAGTCCAGAAGCCAACAGCAGCAACAGCGAACAGGGTACCAGTATCACAAGCATGATCCTAGGTAGAGCACTAAAATACAAAGTCTAGAAAGAAGACTCTGTCAGTGACATGAAAAGGACTCTGAAGAGCTTTGAGATCCCAACCTGGCAGGGCCTGAATGCTAAGGAAAAAATCACGCAATCGTAGTGGACAATTAAGTTGGGAAACAGGTCTATGCCTGGAAACTAGAGAGAGGTTTCAGTGGTATTGTCCATCCCCTAAAGCTACATTGCCACCTGGTATCCGGGCAATATTTTGCAACACAAATATATTCCTACTAAAGTCAGACCCTTCCTCCATGTGTGTATATATATATATATATATATATATATATATATATGGATGGATATGTATATATGTGTGTGTGTGTGTATACATACATACACATATATATACATATACACATACACATATAATTTTTTATTTTTTTTTCTTGTTATTGTGAGTGTTTTTTCTTTCTTTTTTGTTCCTTCATTTATTTGTTGCTGAGGTTGCTTATTTTTGGTTATTAGAGCTTTCTGTTATTTTGTACTGATGTGTTTTTGTTCTTGCTAATTTGTTTTGTTGGTTCTTTTCTTTCTTTTTTTTTAAAGACAGAGTCTTACTTTATTGCCCTTGGTAGAGTGCCATGGCGTCTTAGCTCACAGCAACCTCCAACTCCTAGGCTTAGGCAATTCTCTTACTCAGCAACCTGAGCAGCTGGGACTACAAGCACCCACCACAAGCCTGGCTATTTTCGTTGCTGTTGCAGTTTGTCCAAAGCTGGGTTCAAACCCACCACCCTTGGTATATGGGGCCGAGGTCCTACACACTGAGCCATAGGCACCATTAGTGTTGATCAAGAGCAAGGGCTCATATATTTTTTGGTTACAGTACTTTGCCTCATCTATTCTCTCTCCCCATTTCACTCTTCTACATTCTTTCTTTGGATAGACTCTTTTAACTTTCTCAATTCTCCCAAATAAATTGCTTCTGCAATAGCTAAGATACATTTGTTTGCCTTTTTCCCTTCTTTCTTTATTCCACTTCCCTTTCTCTCCTTTATTTGATACAATGGTATTTCTAATTTCTTTTATCTATTCTTATTATATTATTATAATTTCTGTCTTCTTTTTGTGTTTTTCTTGTTTTACTTAGAGCTGGAGTAACACAGCTGTGGTTTGGCAGGTAGGCCACAGCAATAGTCTGGCTGAAGAGGATTAAGAGACCTTTCTACCTTTGGCCCTAGGAAAAAAGTTTTGGCCCAATCACATTACAGAATTTTTCTATTTCATTTTCATCCCTACTTAATTTTTCCTTCTAGTTTTTGTTTTTGCTTTCTTTCTTCTCTTCGTATTTTTGGCTCCACTTGGACTATTAAGGAGTGCCTGATTTTGAGGAACCCACCCAGCCCAACCCCTCAAAATCCATGTTACAGGTGTGGCCTTAGCCCATGCTGATCAATACCATTTCTTCCATCACTCTCATCCTCTGTTCCTGACTTCTTCTCTCTTGCTCTTCAAGTTTTTTTCTGTTACTCTCTCTTACCAGTTTTGTCTTTTATTTTTCTTTTATTCTTTCCTTCTTTTCTCATCTTTCTTTCTTTTCCTCTTGTTTCTTCCTGCTTGCTCTTTATCTTTCTTCTCCTCTTGGCCTCATACCAAGAGGCCTCTTAATCACCTAAACTCTGAGACAAGATACAATGGAGGAAGTGAGAAGGAAAAAGAAGTACAAGGAAGTGAACAAGAAGAAAGCACACATGAGGACGAACCAACCAGAAAAATTCTGGGACCATGAAAAACCAAAATAGAGCAACTCCTCTAAGAACCACAAGGCAGCTTTTACAGAAGACTTCACCTATAAAAAAAATTACTGGATTTGACAGACAAGGAATTTAAAATGTGGATGATTAAGACAATAAAGGAAATGGTTGAGAAAATGGAAAGACAGAACCAAAAGTCGGATGAGAATACAGAAAGGATATTGCAGAGCTTAAGGAAATGGAGGATACAATCAGGGATTGTAAAGGTGCAGTAGAAAGTAATAAAAATAGATTAGACCACAGAGAAGAAAGAACATCAGAGCCAGAGGATAAAGTGTTCAAATTCACCCAGGTAGTTATAGAGGCAGAAAGGAAGAGAGAGAAAGCAAAGCAGGCACTTAGAGAACTACGAGACTCCATCATGCGTTCGAACATTCAAATAATTGGAATCCCTGAAGGGGAACAAGACTGTTCCAATGACATGAAAGCCCTACTGGTAACTATTATAAATGAAAATTTCCCAAGTTTTCCTATAGATCCCAACACACTACTTTCAAATGGATATCAAACCCTGGATCATCTTAACTCCAGCAAAGCATCTCCAAGACACATTGTAATGAACCTGTCCAAAGTCAAGATTAAGGAGAAAATTTTGCAAGCAGCTAGGAGTAACTGCCAACTGATGTACAGCGGCACACCCATTAGGATGACAGCAGACTTTTCAACTGAAACTTTCCAAGCCAGACAAGCATGGTCATCCACCTTCAACACCCTTAAACAAAATAATTTTCAGCCCAGAATTCTGTATCCTGATAAAGTAAGCTTCAAAATTGATAGAGAAATCAAACAGTTTGTGGATAAACAAGGACTGAGGAAATTTACCACAACAAGACCAGCTCTACAAGAAATACTTAGACTTATTCTAAACGCTAAACAACATAATGGACCATCACCAAAGTAAACACCTAGAAGGCAAAGGTCAAAACTTAGCTTCCACAATGGCACAAAGGATAAAACTAAACAACAGACTTTCACATAATGAGATGAATAAAATTCTACCACACTTATCAATATTCTCAATAAACATCAATGAATTGAATTCCCCAGTGAAGAGGCACAGGCTGAATGACTGGATAAAAAAGCACAAGCCATCCATGCTGCCTCCAGGAGACACATCTAGCCTTGAAGGACAAATCATTACTCACAGTTAAGGGATGAAAAACAGTATTTCAAGCAAATGGAAATCAGAAGAAAGGACAGTTGCGATCTTATTCTCAGATATGAGCAGATTCAAAGCAACTATAGTTAAAGACAAAGATGGACACTTTATACTGGTCAAAGGAACAATACAACAATTTTAATTTCAATTTTAAATATTTATGCACCTAACTTAAATGCTCCCAAATTTATGAAACAGACATTGACGGGTCTGAGCAATATGATATCCCATAACACCATAATAGCCAGGGACTTTGACACCCCTCTGGCAGAACTGAACAGATTCTCAAAACAGAAACTAAACAAATTGGTTCAGTGCCTGAAGCTCAGTGGTTTGGGTGCTAGTCATATACACTGAGGCAGGAGGTTTGAACCCAGCCCAGGCCTGTTAAACAACAATGACAACTGCAACAAAAAATAGCTGGGCATTGTGACAGGTGCCTATAGTCCCAGCTACTTGGGAGGCTAAGGCAAGAGAATTGATTAGGCCCAAGAGTTTGAGGCTGCTGTGAGCTGTGATGCCACAGCACTCTTCCAATAGCAACATAGTTAAACTCTGTCTCAAAAAATAAAAAAATAAAAATAAACAAAGATACAAAAGACTTAAATGTGACCTTAGAACAAATGCGATTAATAGACATATGCAGAACACACCATCCCAAAGCAAAAGACTATACCTTTTTCTTGTCAGCTCATGGCACATACTCCAAAATAGATCACATCCTAGGATACGAATAAACCTCAGTAAAATTAAAGGAATAGAAATTATACCTTGTTTCTTCTCAGACCACAAGGCAAGAAAGGAAGGACTCAATGCCAACAAAAATGTGCATTCTCCACACAAAAACATGAAAATTAAATAACCTTATGCTGAATGAAAGTTGGGTTCAGGAAGATATAAAAGAGGAAATTGTTAAATTCCTCAAACATAACAATAATGAAGACACAAGTTACCAAAACATGTGGGACTGCTAAAAGATAAAAGAGGAAACTTAAATTTCTCAAACATAACAATAATGAAGATACAAGTTATCAAAACAGAAAAAGCAGTCCTGAGAGAAAAACTTATTGCACTAGATGCCTACATTTGAAAAAATGAAAGTGAGCCCATCAACATACTCACAAAGCAACTTAGGGAATTGGAAAAAGAAGAATAATCTAACTCTAAACCCAGCAGAAGTAAAGAAATAACCAAAATTAAATCAGAGATTAATGAAATTAAAAATAAAAAAATTCAAGAAAATTAACAAAAAAGTTACTTTTTTGAATAAATAAATAAAATTGATAAACTTTTGGCCACATTAATTAGAAACAGAAAAGAAAAATCTCTAGTAACCTCAATCATAAATGATAAAGGGAAAATAACAACAGATACCACAGAGACACAAGAGATTATACTACAAGAAACTCTACACCCAGTAATTTGACAATGTGGAGGAAATGGACCAATACTTGGAATAATACCCTCTCTCTAGACTTAATAAAGAACAAACCAATTTTAAGCACTGAGATCAAAGAAACAATTAAAAATCTGCCCCCCGAAGACTTGCTGTTCTCTCATGCCTCCCTAATCATCCCTGAAAGTCCTGCTCCCCGTTTGGGGAGGGACATACTAACTAAAACAGGAACTTTTCCCTCCTGGAGATCTAGTCATGATCAAAACTCCTCCCTCTAATTCACC
>CAUYRH010174310.1:0-11676 GCA_963574655.1 Perodicticus potto
TGAAATCTCTCCCACTACCAGGAGCTTTGGTGTTTTCTGTATTCTTTTCTGTAAATCAATTCTGCCTTATCACGGACGGGTGGGAGGGGGGAAATAATGTAATGAAGAATAATAAAATACATGTATTTAAAAAAAAAAAAAATTGCCTGTATGTCTGTCAAATTGTATCATTCTTTAAGTAAATTATTCTTGGGGCCTGGAGCCCTCAGCTTCAGGGGCCCAATGGGTCTTGGAAGTTGCATTCTCCCTTTTCTGAGTGACTGCAACACTTTTCCCATCCACTCCCATCTTCTGGGACTTTCCTGTACCTCAGCAGCCTGCAAGACAATGACTAACTCGAGGGCTGCTACAGTGTCATATTTTTTATTGTGTTCCTCCCCAATGCCTCACACAATGCTGGGCAGTTATTACTTACCTGGAGTTGAGTAATCTGGGGGACCCAAGGAATGAGTTGTCTGAATGGGGAGACAAGCGTTTCTCCTCATCCCTTCAGTGTTTTCCTGTGCAGCTCAGAGGAGGGCCTGAGCAAAAGCGCACCACATAGATTATTATACAAATGATAGAAGTCTCCTAGATGGTGTTAGGGGCTGAATTGTGTTTGTCCAGATTCACCAGCACTTCAGAATGTGACTGTATTTGGGGATAGGTCCTTTAAAGAGGTGATTAAGCCCAATGAGGTTACTAGGGTTAGCCCTAATCCAATGGGAATAAGAAGAGGAGATGAAGACATAGACAGGGACAGAGGGACAGCCGTGTGAAGACACAGGGAGAAGGTAGCCATCAACAAGCCAAGGAGAGAGGCCTGAGAAGAAACAACCCTGCCGATGCCTTGAGTTTGGACGTGTGGCCTCCGGAACTGTGAAAAAATAAATGTCTATTGTTTAACCCCCGATGTATGTACTTCCTCATGGCAACCCTTTCCAACTAATAAAGATGGCGTTCATACTCTTAAGTCAGTGGTTCTCAACCTTCCTAATGCAGTTCCTCATGTTGTGGTGACCCCCAACCATAAAATTATTTTCATTGCTACTTCATAACTGTAATTTTCCTATTGTTATGAATCGTATGAATCGACCCTCTGCTCTAACGGGTGACTAATCAGTCTCAGCTTTTGATTGTCTTTCCCCAGTGTTTTTATTGCCTTCAACACTATTCACCCATTCTCTTTTTCTTATATTTATTATATTTATTATTATTATATATTTATTATTTCCCCTGCATTTCTCAAACACCTGAGATTTTGCCTGTGGCACTATTCTCTTCCCCTGCTGTGCCATCTCGGCCCATGTCAGTGAGCATGAGGTCAGGTGATCCAACTCAAAATCCTGTTTTCGAGTGGCTTTCTCTAACCATTCCTGGCCTAACTTGCTAGTTGAGTTCCTCAGGAAGCCGACTCTGAGATCAGACCTGCGTGCACAAAGTGTAGTGGAGAGGACTCTCCAGATCAACCTTTGGGTAGGGAAGGAATGAAGCAGAATCAACCAGAGGAGAAGCTAAGGTGTGAAGCATTCATTACGAAGGCCTCAACCACTTCCATGGGCAGCACTGCAGCTGAGGGGACCCTTTAGCATTAGCTAAATTGGGGCAAGGCAGCCAGGTCTTTATATCCCTGTATCAACTAGTTAATGGACGCAAGCTGCCCCCACTAAAATATGCCGTTATGGAATTGCACTCCCAATTAGCAATGATAGGACCCCATGGCAATAAAGGAGAGGTGATGGTGCTTAGCGGTCGTAAGCAAGGTGGACACAACTATCAGAATGAACAGCAAAATCAAAGTACCAGGCAGGGTTCTTACTTGAAGAGAACTATGGAGATAGTGATTGGAAGGGAGATGTCCTGGTGGCAGATATCAATGCCCTTGCTACATCTGTGCAAGCAGAACACATCAGACATGGATGATCAGGAGGATGAAGGCCACCTCAATCCAATGTCATGATCTCTTTCCTTCTTTCTGCACGTCAGCCTTTCTTCAAGCCCAGAACCAATTCAATGAATTGTGTGTGTACGTGTGCATGCACACACACACTATTCATTTTACATCTATAGTACATATTTTCATTACAGAGACACTGTATATATGCTATTTTATATGTGTACATACATGCTACTCATTTAGAATGGGCATACTCTGTACATGTATGTGTGTGCATATGTGTATGTATTTTTTTCTCATCCTCGGCCACTTCCTCCATACAAAGTTAATGACCAGGGACACTACTTGCAGCTCCACCCATTAGGGAAATTTTCCCTCTCACATCGCCCCTCAGTATGACAGTAATGTAGGCTACAGTCTTCCTCAGCTTGCTCCCGCCATTGAACCTGACTTGTCTTCAAAGCAAACCTCGCCCTTTTCCTTTGCTTTAGCTGGATGCATGGGATTCCATAGTGACCACTGTCATGAGCTGACGGAGGGGGCCGGCACAGCTGCATGTAACAAAGGGTCTGAGCTACTGCCTCACCCTCGCTCTTACAGTCTGCTGCTGCTCAGACTGAATTTGCTAGCATACTACTGAGTATGTTCTTATGACTTGGCGGGTCTGACGGCAATTAGCTCCCAGACACACAGTCACTTGGTGCCCTATGGCCAAGCTTGTCAGAGCCCAGAAGCATACAGAAGCTGTTTCTACAAAAGCATCTAATTCTCTGCTGCAGGTAGCATGGCGATGGTCCATAAGGCCAGGGGCCTGAGTGGTGATTCTTCCATAGGGGCTGGCCTTGCACCCTACACTGCTTCCTTTCCCACCACGGACACCTCTGACACCATAGGGTCTGTTGGATAAGACGGTCTATGAGCAGCTCACACTGTGGCCTGGACTTGCTGCAGATTCCTTCCTGCTCCTCGCATCCCTCAAGGCTCTCACCCTTCTGTGTTACCGATATATAGACCAGAACAGTTATCCTGTAGGTGGCATATTTTTTTCCCAGAACTCAAAGAACAGTGCACTAGCAGTGTACTGCTAGGTACACTCTTTCCTGCTTTGCAATTACAGATTCAAGATGCAGTGATTTGTCTTTTTGTTAAAGTTTTTAATGTTTTAAACATTTATTATTTTTTATTTTGTTGTTTTTATTAAGTCATAAACACATATTTGTTTGTTTTTATTTCATAATATTAAGCGAATACAAACGTTTTTGGTTACATGGATCGATTTTGCAATGTTTGAGTCACAGCTATAAGTGCATCCATCACCCAAATAGTCTTCATTATACTCGTTATAGTTTTTTTTTTTCTTTTCTCCTTTTCCCCTTCCCCGTGCTTGATTTCCACTGAGTTTTTCTCCCTCTGTCACATGCGTGCTTATTGTTTAGTTCCAACTTTATAGCAAGTATGTGGGGTTTTTGCTTTTTCTTTCCTGAAATACATCACTTAGGATAATGGGCTCTAGTTCCATCCAAATGACTGCTAAAGGCATTAATTTATCCTTTTTTCTAAATGAGTAGTATTCCCTGGTTTACGTATACCACATTTTGTTAATCCACTCATGGGAAAGTGATCCCACATCTTTGCAATTGTGAATCATATTCCAATAAATATACAAGTATAGGTGTCTTATTGACGAAATGATTTCTTTGCCTCTGCAGCAGATCCCCAGGAGTGGGATTACTGGCTAGAATGGTAGGTATACTTTCAGTTATTTGAGGCGTTACCATACTGTTTTCCATAGAGGTTGTACTAATTTGTAGTCCCACCAACATGTAAAAGTGTTCCTTTCTCTCTGCATCCACACCAGCATCTACTGCTTTTGGAATTTTTAGTAATAGCCTTTCTGACAGGGGTAAACTGACAGATGAAATCTCAGAGGACACAAACAAATGGAAAACATATCATGCTCATGGATTGGAAGAATCACCAGTGTTAAAATGTCCGTCCTATCCAAAGTGATTTACAGATGCAATGTAATCCCTATCAAATTACCAACATCATACTTGACAGATCTAGAAAAAATAATTCTATGCTTCATTTGGAAGCAAAAGAAGCCTGAATATATACAGCAATCTTTAGCAAAAAGAATATCACTGGAGGCATCACATTGCCATACCTCAAAGAACACTGTTATACAAGGCTATAGTAACTAAAACGGCATGGTATCGGTACAAAAATAGAGACACAGACCAAGAGAACGGAATAAAGAACACAGATATAAACCACTACCTACAGCCAACTGATCTTTGACAAAGCAGACCACTATGCACACTGAGGGATAAAAGCCCTATCACTAAATGGTGCCGGGGAAATTGGACAGCTTCATGCAGAAGGATGAAACAAGATCCTTATCTCTCACCGGTCGCAAAAATTAATTCAAGATTGATAAACACTTAAATGTAAGGCATAAAACCATAAGAACTCTAGAAGAAAATGAAGGAAAAACAGTGATTAGTTTTTTACTGTGGAGGGTACATCCTGGTAAGTCTATGATTAATGTGCCCCTAAAAACTTTACTGAAGTAGCTGATCTCTGAATTGTCATGGGGTCTGTCTCCCACCCTGTGGAGTGCACACATTTTATCAAGGCTTCTATTCTTCCGGCTGCCTCTTCCCCTTGCCCATTCAGAATGATGGTGTTGGTGTATGGGTCCAAGTGACATTTTTCATATCCTAACAGCCTAGATCTTTTATGACTATGTTATACCTAGGGGCACGAGAATTAATACAGCCCTTGGAAAACCTGTAAATAAAAGATCTTATCCTAGCCACTATATGGGTCCGGCACCCTACTCCTTTGAGCCACAGGCGCCGCCCAACCTAGCCACTGTTTTTGACCTCTTATTCTAGTTGGAATAGAAAAAACACACATTTGCCAAATCATTTGCCGTATAGCAAGTGCTTGAGGCTTTATGAACCTATTCCAGCAAGAATATGGCACAGCAGCTGGGATCCAGGCCACTAGTCCATGAAGCCTGTGGCAATCTATAGTCATTAGCCAGAATCCATCTGGTTTCTCCACAGACCAGATTGAATTAAATGGACATATGATGGGAACATCCTTAAGATCTTTATGGGTGGCACTAATTGTCCTTACCTGGTTCCTGATACTGTTTGTTATTCACTATCTGGACTGAGGAAGGGCAATTTGAGAGGTTTCCATTTAGCTTTTCCCACTATGATCACTTCTATAACACAGATACACAGATCAGGGACTCGGTATGGGGGTTACTCCAACTTCCAAGTATATTACGTCCAATTATTCACGCAAGGACTGGGAAGATGACTATTGGATGGGTCTGTGGACCTGGTGGGCCCACTAAGAACTGTATTCTAGCAAGGACTCGATTTATTTCTTGGTCTCTATAAGCCCATCACTTTAATAGAGAATTCTAACGATGCTTTGGTCGTCTAGCATCAATGTTAATTTACACCTATGTCCAATAGTTTTGAAATGTTTGGGTATTCTACTTCCTACGAAGTGTACAGTCACTTTAGTAAATGACTGGAAAACCCTCTGAGTATGGAATGGGGACATAATCACATTATACATTTACCATAGTGTTGCATAGCACTTCCTCCTTCAGACCTGGACACTTGTTCTGTCAATAGTCTACAGTTCTGAAAATTGGCTAAGGTGCAAGAAAGCAAAGGATTATGATTTTCTTATCCGTGAAAAGAGCCTTAGCTTTCTGTTCCTGAATTTTTGCCTTCCGGTTGTAGATTTTACCCTTGCTGACTGTTCATTTTTTACCCGCTATATTAACCATCTCCACAACATCCTATGGGTCAAGCTCACTTGGCTACCCCTTGAGTTTTGCCAGTGAAAATGCTTTCAGCCCCTTTCTGGTGGTTAAGCACTGCTACTTGGTTTGGGTTGCTGCAGGGCGCCATCATCCTCACTGCTATTAGCCATCTGTTAAAGAATGAATGCTTTTGTTTCTCCTAAATTCTTATGTTGAAATCTTAACCCTTAATGTGATGATCTCAGGAGGTGGGGCCTTCAGGAGGTGATGAGGTCATGAAGCTGGAGTCCTCATGAGTGGAATTAGTGCCCAAATAAAAAAAGGCACTAGACACCTGCCTTGCTCCTCTAGCCATGTGACGACATGGTGAAAAGATCTATAAACCAGAAGTGGGCCCTTCCCGAGCACTGAATTTGTCAGGGCCTTAGTCTTGGACTTCCTAGCCTCTATAACTGTGAGAAATAAATTTCTATTGTTTATAAGCCACCCAGTTTATGCTTTTTTGTTATAGCAACCCAAACAGACCAAGATACCATCCAAGTTAATGTTTCTGCTGTGGTCAGTCCTGGCCTGCTGAGCAGAACCACTATTGAGATTCCTAGTGATGTTAGTGCCTCTCTGGGCAGTGCATTATTTATGGTTTGGGGGAATTCCAAGTTCTCTGGGACGTAATCCTCTCTGGGGGATTCTTTTGGCCTCCCCTAATAGGCAGGCCTAATCATAGCATCATAGCATGCTCACTTCCTCAGCCTTCGAATCCTTTACTGTCTGCCAAGGCAACTCAGGCATTTCCACGTCACTTAGTGTTGATCATCACTTTCATCCAGCTTCTCTCCATGTCCAGCCTTCTTAATAAAGCATCCTCAAAACCCAGTCCCCATTCTACTCCCCAGACTCCTGCTACATGAAAGTTAATTCCTGTAGCACATACGGGATGTAACATCTTTTCTCCCTTATGAGACCTATGACTTCCCTAATGCATTATGCCTGGATTTATTCCAATTAATGGCTTACCAGTCAGAAAGGAAGTTGGGTGGCTCCTGAAGCGAGCATCTATTACCTTGATGAAGAAAGGTTCCCAAAAGTTCTTAGGTCACTTAGTACTGCAAAAGTGCTAACTCGCTCTTTCCTTCTTTCTTTCTTTCTCTCTCTCTCTCTCTCTCTCTTTTTTTTTTTTTGAGACAATCTCACTATGTTGCCCTTGGTAGAGTGCTGTGGCATCCCAGCTCACAGCAACCTCAGACTCTTGGGCTTAAGCAATTCTCT
This sequence comes from Perodicticus potto, assembly GCA_963574655.1. NCBI lineage: Eukaryota > Metazoa > Chordata > Mammalia > Primates > Lorisidae > Perodicticus > Perodicticus potto. Next base: position 6,939 of record CAUYRH010174310.1, read on the forward strand.
TGCCTCAGGCTCCCAAGTAGCTGTGACTGCAGGCACCAATCACAATGCCCAGCTAAAAAGTGTTAACTCTTAATAGTGAGGAGTGGACCAGTTCTTCAGCCTTTGAGGGCCAAGGAATATCTACAAAGCCTCAATCCTTGATGGCACATATCTAGATGATCCCATTATGTATTTCAGAGTTCCAGATTTTCCCCTAAAGGGCCTTCCTTCACTTTAGTCTAATAGACATACCTTGGTTGTACACTGAGTCATCCCTGGAGATTTCCAAGTGTAACTCTTAATTTCTGCATTCGATCTTCATCTATGCCTATAGGAGATAAAGCCCTCTTTATGAACTTTCACAAAAGTTCTCTGCCTCTCATACTTAGACTTTAACTGTTGCTGACTACCCTCAGTTTCTCACCTCTCTGCAGTGCATCAATGCAATTTAGTCGGAACTAGTAACCCCATTCTCTTCCTATACAATGTTTTCCCTGCAGACTTCAAATGTCTGAATCAGCAATGGGGTTTCCTTCCACTGGGGTGTTTGCCCAGGTAACCACCAGTGAAATCTTTAGGTTTTGGATTGTCACAGTGTGCCAAATACTATCTGTGTCCCAAATAACACTCAAGATGGGTTGTTCCTTGCCATCTACGTGAAAGTGATCCAGTCTCAGAACCCCCTCTTACTGCATACATTCTTGTATTATTTATACTAGCAACTGTGTCAGTTCAAGCCTGTGACAAAATTTCAACCCGGTTATGGGGAATGCTGGTTCAAAGGTCATTTGTAGGAGGAATCCTGCATTTGGCAGATGTATCCATACTGTAGCATTCCTGCTATATCCTGGGCTAGGAGTAGCCCAAGGACATTGTGACCTCACCCAAAGCACAGTTATGCTAAAATTTTTCATTTATCTGAAATTCAAATTTAACTGGAAATTCTATGTTTTATTTGCCAAATCTGGCAGGATTGGAGGTTGTATGTGGGCACAACAGCATGGTTACCTGCTTACTAAGGCTCATTTAGCTATTTCTTTGCCTGCAAAAGAAACCAATAGTGAGCCCCCAATGTGTCACCATTATTGAAGGAAGCCATTAAGCTACTTATGGGCAAATTAACTACATTGAGTCTCTGAAATTGAATAGGGTAATGATTCATCTTAATCACATCAACATAAAGTTTGGATATGGGTTTGCTTTTCCTTTTCTGGAGGTCTTCAGCCATCACCACTATTCAAGAGCACATTGTTTGATGCACTGAAATTGGATTTCATACAACATTGGGTTGAAACCAATGATCTACTTTCCAGCCAAAAGAGTGTAACTTTGGGCACTTGACCTAGGATTCTATCACATACTGCACCACCTAGAAACCGCTGGCCACACAGAGTGATGAAATGGTGTGAAGATACAGTGGAAATGACAGTTTTGAGAGGATAATCTGAGAGGATAGGGGGCCAGCCACTTGGAGGCATTTTGTACCCTACATCAATGACCATATGGGGTAGAATATACAGGCTTGGGAACTAAGGAGTAGAAGTAGAAGTTGTTCTATCATTGATCCTTATGACTCGGGGAATTTGTGCTTTCCTTCTCATAATTCTGGGTCCTGTAGGTTTCAACTTCTTGGCTTCCAGATTGTAAGTGGCTTCACCAGTGGAAAGCAAGAGTCCCATCAAATTTTATCCAAGGCTGCTGGTTGGTCACATTTGCCACTAGCCAAAAGAAAACAAGTCACCATCCTGACAAGGTAATCCATCACAATCATCAGGAGGAGATTAAGCCAACACTATACAATTGGGGCAGGCAAGAGTAAGTTTGGAATCCAGGTGACCTACTTAGGTAATCCCTTAGAAATGACAAACAAGTCCACCGGCCATGATCTGGGATGGGCCAGGTGTCCAGAGACTCAGACCCTTCAAAAATGAAGGTTTTAATCAGTTCAGCAGGTAAGCTTCCAAGATCAACAGAGATATAGCTGAGGGTGAGGACATCTAAGATAAGTAGTACAGTAGGGAGACGATGAGTATCAATTAAGGCCCCAGACCAGCTCTGGTGACAGGGGGCATAGTGTTTCATTCATCTTCTTGTAAATCTTCCTCAGGAAAAGATGTTTAACATAAAGATGGGAGAATTCCCCTGGAATTTATTTGCAAAGCAAGTGAGTCTATGCAAGGTGAGAGCTGAACTATACTGATGCTATGGTGCCCACCCCACCAAGACTTCTCTCCACCACTGCCTCTTGGTCACAGCTCTAGTTTCTCCAGCTGCTGAGATTGTTGGAGGCTGAAAGCCCTCAGCTGAGTAGCTGTCAGATACACCTGAGTTCATACCCCTTCCAAGTCCGTGCTCACATTCAGCCCAGCCCCTTTGCCCTCGTTTGCAAGATTCTGGACTATCCCGACTCCAGAACTCCCATGTGTTCATCTGAGTCCCTTTATGTGAGTGCCTGGAAGCCCAGTTTCTCCTCTGGATCTTGCTCCCTGCACTCCTCCCAAGGGTGCAGATCCTAAGAGTGCTCCCCAACCAACTTCCTATATGCTCCTCTTGGTCTCAGTGACTGCTTCCCAGAAAAACGGACCTGTGACAGCTTATTTTCTGCTTTTATTTTTGTTATTATTTCTTTGTTTGGTAGCATTTTTCAACCTTTTCCTTTACAGTTTCTGGTGTTTTTTGTCATGTTTAGAAGGGCCTTTTGTATCTCAAAAATATAAATATATTCACCCATATTGTCTTCTAGTACCTTTATAGTTACCTTTTAAAAAATTCTTAAAATTTTTGATTCACCTTTATTTTGCATGTGAAGAGAAGTAAGAACCTAGCTTCATTTATTATTTTTCAAATGCTTAACTGGTTCTCTCTATATTGCTTATTTTATTTTTTTATTATTTCAAATGAATAGGAGGAAATAAATGTTTAGTTTACATTGTTTTCACTTCTAAGGTAAAGTATAACTTGTAGTTGAGCCCTTCACCCAGGGGACATGCTGAACACGCTCACATTGTGCACATTAGGTGGAAGCCCACCAATCGCCCTCCCTCCTCCCCCTCCCATCTTCCTCCTCTCTCCCTTGCTTGACTACATTCGTGTTTTATTTTTCGTGTAGGTGTGTTAGTTGTTTCTATATTGGTTTCATATTAGTACTGCGTACACTGGATAACTCCCCCGCCCCATTCTCCACTCCATCCAGGTAAACATGAAGATGTGAAGTCTCCATCTTCTCGTATGGCTGAACAGTACTCCATGGTATACATATGTGACAGTTTGTTAATCCATTCACGGGTTCATGGGAATTTGGGTGGCTTCTACGACTTGGCAATTATGAACTGAGCTGCAATAAACATTCTGGTGCAAATGTCTTTGTGGTAACATGATTTTGTTCTTCTGAGATACCTCATAATGGAATCATGGGATCAAATATATACTGCTTATTTTAAAAATTCTTCTTTCCCCCAAACTTTTCTAAAGTGTAGTGTGTTTCTTTTTGATAATTTCTACGTTTCAATGCCTAATATTTCTTCCATTGTGTTTAGCAATCGAACTGCTTAAATTATGAATTCTTCTCTAAGTGCAATGTTGGCTGCATCCAAAAGTTTTGATATGTAATGAGTTTTCTTCATTAGTTTATTTTTTAGATATTACATACACAATTGTGTTCTCAATTTCTTCATTTTTTTATAATTGTTTATATAAGGTTTTAAAATTTACCAGTGGTAGTAATTTTATGTATTTGTAGCTGTAGTATAGTGTGATTAAGAGATGGGTTTTGTGCCGTTTCTATATTTCAAAATCCATTTAAATGAGTGCTCACAAATGAACATTTCTACTTTGCCCAGAGGCCGAACTGCCTCCCCCCTACCCCACCGCTGCATCTTCTTAATGTAAGTAAAAGCCAGGAACTAAGTTCCTTGTTTTAAAATTATTACTTGTATTTTGCTGTGAGTTTCTTATATGAAACTGAACTTCATTCTAAGGACTTTAGAGCAAAACTTTTGACTGTTCAGATGCCTTTTTAATCTCCTGTTTGGTTCTCATTTTTCTGAGTTCCTTTGGAGTTGGAAGTGTCATAAGATGCCAGGGCCAACACTTCCCAACACATCTTTAGAGACTTTTCTTTTGAAATGTGAATCAACCAAAGTTTCCAGGCTTGCTTAAGGCCAAGCCAAAGGCATCAGGATTTCTGTGGCCTGGTCTCAATGCCACTACTGATTACTTGTGAGACAAGAGACAAATATCTCTTTGTCTTCCTGTGCCTCAGCATCTCCATCTTTACATGGTGGGGGGTAGTGTTCTGAGTCCAGTGGTCCCTTCCAACCTTCTAGCTCTGACAAGGTGGGGGCTAGAATGGTGGGCAAAGCAAAAGGAACGTGGAGGGAACAGAGGCATAGAGGCAAGTCAGGGAATTTGGAAAGGGGGCCAGTCTCCTTTCTTTGTTCCCTACTAATGACAGCAGGGTAACTGGTTCATGACTGGCAGGTCTGGAAGTTTACAGATGGGAGAGGAGAACAGACAAAGACCTGAGTCATGGATTTAAGATTTAAATCCGGAGGTAAGAACAAACTTGAACCCCGGAGAAACCAGCCACAACTTGAATGCTTTGCTGATATATTTATTTGTATAGTTCCCCTTTTCAGATGATGGTGACAAAAAGCAGAGGGATCCCCCCCCAAACCACCCCCCCCCAAAAAAAACACACACAATTAAAAAACCCAAAAAAAACAAGTGGGCGGGTTGTAATTAATAACAAATGGTTTCC